>JAQAHW010000104.1:0-280000 GCA_027580185.1 Tuta absoluta | reverse complement strand
GAACTTGTTTTCATTTTAGAAGTACTGAATCGTATGACTTTTTGCTTAAGTAATATTGCTTTGCTTTCTTGAGCAGGAAAACGTAATCTGGCTATCTTCATATAGCTGTTATGTGCCTTGCTGGGATAGAAAGCTAAAATGCCTGAAAGTAAAGTACCCATAAAATTGCATAATTAATCAGATGATATTAGCAGTTAAAGTTTTTGTTGCTGGCAATGATGGACGCGTTTGTCCTCCCGACCCCTCACGACTATATACTATGACTGTGATCACCGTACCTACCTATTGACTCTGACTTAAGACCTCTGCGGGAGGAGCGCGTGCCATGGTGGAGACAGTGTGGTCTCAAATTGTGGAGACAGTGTGGTCTCATGTTGTGTTGGGTCAGATATAGCCCGGGGAACTATGATCTGATCGGGTGAGTGGCCAGCTGCAGTGGCTCATTCACCATCCGCTTTGCTGATCTGTGTGATCAGATGGTGTCTTTGATGGACGCATGGATTCGTTGAGGGCATCATACTTGATCAAGTAGGTGATTACTGTGGTCATTACTGTTATGTGTGATGTCGCTCCAGGTAACCGGTGTTACCAGTAGGCGTGCCACAAGGTGGTGGTGTCGGCCTGAGATCCGTGGCGGGGATCTGTGACTGTGATTGACAGTGTTGAGTGACCCATGGTGGGGAAGCTCTGTGACCGTTGCGACGGTGGCCAGATGCAACAAAAGACTTTAATGCTGAATAATAACTGTTTTGTATTGAAGTTAGAACATTGTTTTATGGGCACTTGTCTTTCAATAAGTAGTGGCGTGATTTCAGTTATCAGAAAGCGACGAAAACGGCTGGTTCAAGTGGGTTGAAAATTTATGGTTCACACTCAACTTGTAGTCTGTCACATAATAAATCCGTAACCTTAATGAGTTTCTGATAAATGATATTTCCTTAACTGTTAAGTTCGACACCACAGTAAAAGAGTGCATAGTTACTAATCATGTAAGGGTAAAAACGTATTGGATGGCTCATGAGAAGTTTTTGAAGTGCAAACGAATATGGGCCTGTTTATTTTTTTTAGCAAATAATAACACAAACGTAAAAAAAAACTTGAACGATTTGGAGATAATAGATTTGTTGTTATGAATACCAAGTCAAATTTAACAAACAAGTATTAGGAAGTAAGTAAGTAAGTACCAAACAGGATAGCTAACTTAGCAAGTACTTTGGATCAAAGATACTTAAAACCGCAATGAATGCTGAGCTGCTTTCGGTTCTTGCAGTTCACCGATATAGACCTGTTTTCATGTTCAAAGGAACGAAGCGAACTATTGTGAACAAATAGATCTATGTTCAGTTCAGGAGTCGAGCCAGATTATTATGTTTTATGGGCTATAAGCTAGAGTATGTCTGTCAGGATAACCGAACAACGATATTGTGAAATGACTACTTGTGACCACACGAGGACGTGTGTAAGTCAGGAAGGCCGTGTCGGAGCGTGAGGTATTAAACCTGAGGAATGAAGTAAAGTGCACTTTTTGATGTATTTTATGGAAAGAGCATTAATTGAGTACCTATGTGTTGGCGTCGGTCGAAGCATGTAGTCGACATATTGTGTCGACAAAGGCATTTTTGGGAACAGAGAGATTCCGAGTTAGTGTTGTTTGAGCGATCGGGCGTAGCGCAAGGCTCAAATGACCTTTCATCGTTCCTTGGTTTTGGTACTTCGCGTCCTGATCTTCATGTTAAAATTAATTATAGCTGCTAGCCTACTATCTGATTTTCGGCCGTTACGTCATATATATAAAAAAAACTAATTAAGTACCTACTTATATATAATATATAAGTAATTATGTAATATATCTAATAACAGGCATGTCGGTAAAAATAATAAAATAGATACTAAGTTCTTATTAATTTTCGTCAATATTATAATATTTTTTTTATTCATTAGATATTAGTTATACTAGTAGATACCTCAAGTTATTTATTAACAATTGCTTCTATCTTGATAATATTTATTCATATAGGAAACATTTAACTTTTAGTTCCTTAAAAGAAGATTGTTATTCTTATGTCTATTTAGACTCTCAATAATTAAATTAGAATATGCATGTTAAGAATATATAATATGTGGGTATTTTGTTTTTCCCGATCATACAGAGGACCAAAGATCACATATATACATGTTCTCAGAGTACTGTCAAGTCAAACTAAGAAAATGTCAAACAAAAGTCACATCACCGCCATCTATCCTAAAATAGTTGCCATACCTGGCTCTCTCTTTCTCTCTGTTTCTTAGTAATTTTGTTAAATGGCGTTCATCCTATCTCATTTCTTTTAGCTTGTCGTTGGTATATCTTATTTATTTATGTATGCATGTATTTATTTTATGTATTTTTATTTTTCATGTTAAATTATTAAGTATAGTATTTTAGTTTATTCCTTCTTATGTATTGTAGTTTAGTGCGAAATTTAAGTACTATTATATTTCTTTTTTTTTTGTGTATGGGCACCCGCTTTTACTCTTTCTGTTTATCTTTTGGTTGGCCGGTAGAGAATGCCGCGTGGCATTAGGCCCGCCCTTTGTACTTTCTGTGCAATAAAGTTTAATAAATAAATAAATAAAATATAATTTAAACTTAAACATTTTCTTATCATCTTGCTCAGATGGTAAGAGTTATAGAAGTAGAAAGAAGCTAGGTAATTAATTATTATTTAACTAGTAGCAAAATAATATATTCTTTTCCTACAAAAAAAAAACTTGTATACTTCAGAAGTAGATGTTTACTGTAGAAAAGCTGTTACAAGACTGATTAATGCAAATTACCAAAATAATAATTAGAATATAATAAAATGCTTAACTACACTAGTCAGCAGTTAACCAGGCCTTGCGCCTTGGTAACTCGAGTTTTTTTTTTCTATAGTGATTTGATTTCAAGTACCAGTTATGGGTTTGAAAACTGTTTCGAGAGCTTTTTCTTGACTAGTTTCTTTGTCACGCATTGTTCTTACTTTTTTCTTGATTTCTTGTATTTGCCTTTTAAGACTACCTTCCATTTTAAGGCGAAATCTGGCCGAGGTAGCCGCGTTTTCAAGGGGGTGAAGCAGCCGCGCGGGTGGAGCAGGCGCGGGGTGTACCCCCCGTACGGGCAAGTAGCAAACGCAGCGTATCAGGCTCCCGCGCACGACAGTATAGGCGTAGGGTAAACGTGCTAATAATTGGACTATTTGTTTCATTGAAAGGTTGTCTTTTTTAATGTTATATGATATACCTATTCAATGTTTATGTTTTTTAGACATGTAAACTATGTAAACTTTACGTAGTGCTACTACGTAAAGTTTTTAAATCAGTCATAGTTAGGTAGGTACAGAATTATTTATAAAGAAATAATATCTAGGGATCCGTATGATTATTGATTATTTATGTTATATGGGGAAAGATTCAAATAATATACATCAAAATTTAATCAAAATTCATTTACTAGACAAAAAAATTACATTCAAATTAAGATATCTGCTTCATTTACTGACGCCCATAAATAGGGTTCCTTCCTTATTCTGTTGAAATTATCGAGGCGAGGCATACAAACGAACAGGAATAGAAATAGAATTGGCAAAATAATAAGGGATTGAACTAAGGAAATCTATAACAGCCCCATTAAACAGGATCTGACAGTCCAGCGCCAACTTTCCTGGTTATATAGCCGGTTTTTTAGAACCTCTCAAAGGCACCCCACGGGCTCGACGAGAATCTACCATTCTCATTCAGGGAGCATATAATTCTATTTTAGTTTACCAAAAGTTGTCATATCTTTTTATATACTGTCTCCATTTCATCAGATTGTTTTCTCCATATAAAACACATCTTATCTTTCCCGTCGCACGTAATTGTCCCTGAACTTGGAAAAACCAATTACTATTTTTAATTCACAGTAACTCGATCTTGCTTTTTATAATATTTCCATATTTGCACCTTATTTTGTTTTAAAGCATTTTGAATGCCATTTTTTGAGGCAGCAACTGGGCATTTCACTTCCACTGTGAAATCTTCACCCACGATTCCGAAAGGCGTAGCACCAATAAAGAGAAATTTTTCATCAACAGTCCACATTCCTCGATTCTCAAATTCTCTTGGCTGCTCAAACAAACTGTTGAGAAATCGGTGTAGTCGTCTGTGTAGGGATGCGAAAAGACGCCACACTGATGACTCTATCGATAATTATAAGCCAGCACAAGTCTGGAAATATTTACGCGCGCTTGTTGTTGGGAAGTCGCCAGCTACCCCTAGTGGTGCTCACTCAACCGGCATTTTTCGACTCCTCCTGTCACACTGACTGATGTCGTCAAAGCAACGACTATCGCTAACATAAACCGTCACCACTTCCACAGTGTTCTTTCTTCTCTTTTAAAGTTGTTGCCGAGGACGATGTTAAGAATCATATATCATCCATCAAATCTACTGCCGTGGGCAATGATGGTCTCTCCTCCCGTATGATCTCCCTTATCCTTACCGAACTCTTGCCAATCCTCACACACATCTTTAATTTCACTCTGGTAACGAGTTCTTTCCCCTCAGCATAAAAACGTGCAATTGTTATACCTCTCCCTTAAATTTCCAATCCTTCATCGTTTTCCCAATTCCATCCCACTTCCATCCTTCCATTCATATCCAAGATCCTTGGACATATTGTTCACAAGCAGGCATCTGACTTCAACACATCTAGTAGTCTTCTTTCTACGTATCAGTCTGGCTTTTGTGCTGGTCACAGCACTGTGACAGCTCTTATCAAAGGCACCGACAATATTCACCATACCATGAAGAATAAGTCTTCGACCTATTCTTATTTTACTTCATTTCAGTAATTCCTTCAACGCAGTTGATCTTGATGTACTTTTCGCTATCCTTCGCTCTCTTAACATCTCTTCTCCGGCAATAACTTGGTTTTATTCATAATTTCGGGGTCGCTTGCAGCGGGTCCGTTCTGATGAGGCTTTCTCGGAATGGAGAAATCTCTCTGCAGGCGTACCTACAGGTGGCGTCCTTTCACTTTTTTTTTCTGTTGTCATTAACACAGTTACTACTCTCTTCTAGCTTCCATCTTTACGCAGACAATTTGCAGATTTACCGTCATTTCACCTGTGATGATATAAATAGTGCAATTGTGGCTATCAACAATGACCTCAACAAAATTGCTATAATATGGGCTGAATTCTTCGGTCTCGTGGTCAACCCAATAAAATCTCAGGCCATGCTAATAGGTAGTTCTTATATGTGTGTGTAGGCAAGTGGACCATCTAATTATTCTTAACGTTATTTATAACGGCACGTCTATAGCTTTCACAAAAACTGCCAAAAACCTTGGTATTTTGCTGGATTCCACTCTCAGTTGGACTGCGCAGGTCAACGCTGTCAGCAGTAAAGTATTTTTCTCTTTTCTTTCGCTTTAATGCCTTCAAAATTTCTTGCCTCTTAAAACTAAGATTACTCTTGCTCAGACACTCTCCTCCTCCGTTTAGACCACGCCAACACCTGCTTCGTGGATGCCACTGAGGAGTTGTTTAGCAAACTTGAGCGTCTCTTAAACCTTTGCATCAGATTCATTTCGGCTTACGCAATTACGACCACAGTTTGGCTCACAACTCACATTGAATCGTTAAAATAGGTTGTACGGAACCGTCCTCACTTATCGAGTCCAACTCGCACTTTACCGGTTTTATCTATCCACACTAATATTTGATTTTCCTTTCTTCTCGTCGCAACGGAGCGGTTTTATGTAAAATTGAACCTCCCATACAAGGTGTACTAGCCGGCGTAGTCAATTTGTATGGGACTCATATGTTACTTGAGCAAATTAGTTCCTTATTCTCAGAATGGTGTCTGGTAGACATTCCATGGTTTTCGCTATCGGTCATTAGTTAAATTTCACCCTATACAAAAGTAAAGTTAGGTTGTACGGAACCGTCCTCAGTTATCAAGTCCATCTCGCACTTGACAGGTTTTTATCCATCGAAGCGTGTTTGTTTGATTGTCCTTCCTTGACGTTGTAATTGTAACGTCACGTTGATTGTGAGGCTGGAGTGACATAGGCAACATTTTTTGTTCTTTGGAGAAATATCTTTTCCTACGGGGAAAACATCACGCCGTGGGTGAGGCTAGGTATAAATAAATTGTTATGTTTACCATACATAAGGTAGTCCTAGCAAGGTACTTCTACCCTAATTAAAAAAAATATCTTGAAAAAAAATGGTAAATATTATGCCGTTTGATGCCGGCTTAGAATAGCATCACCTCATTTCTTTCCCATGGGAGTCGTTAAAGGCGACTAAGGTACTCGAGGGTGTGTACTGCAATCTTAGGCGATGGGCTGACAACCTGTCACTATGGCGATACACAATTTTTTCGCATAACCTTCAAATATTTGTCAAACATGGCGTAAATGTCCGTTTTTTGCGGCCGTTTACGCTCTGTCTACCCCGCAAGGGATTATAGGCGTGATATGTGTATGTGTGTGTATGTAAATATTACGCCGCAAACTACCTAATCCTCTGTTTTTTATAGCAAGGCTTGCTTCGTTTTTTTTTCTTAAACTTGGCATTTTCTTCCCTGCTCACTAAATGTCGTAAATATCTCCGCAGCTGGAAAAAAGTTTTACATGTCTGCTTCCGACGAGGCTCAGTGGCCGACTGACGGGAGCGGGCGCGGTAGAAACCGACGTGCCCGTGCGCAAACCGAACATACTTTTGTGTTTAAGTGTTCTTTTTTAATGATAATTAGTAGATAATTGAAAAACTAGCTCCATACGTTAATTACACATACAATAAGGAAGAAAATGTCATAAAATAAATTTTGTAATTTTGGATACCGGTCAAATGGTACAGGTTTTTAGTCTAAGAAACAGGCCAAAAACCGGAAAATTAGAGCTTATTTTGCGATTTTTTTCTATCGAGAAAATTTTATCCAAACGTGTTTTGGGCCCCATAGTTTTGTAGCATATATCTTGAAGTATTCTTGAAAATAATTACGTCTCGTGTTTTTGAGATTTGAAGAAATGGCATAGAAAACTCCGAACACTACTCCGCCTTTGCTCGGTAGATTTCTAAGGCCACCTCACCTTAAGGGCAGCTTAGTGCTGAAAAGTAGGCATTTACGGCCTCCCGCCCGTCGCGTAGAAAAGATCGCGCGAGCTAGTCTGCGGTGAACTCACTTGACCCTGCGGTGCGGACCGGGCGGCAAGCGCAGCTTCCACAGCGAGCGCACGCGTTACAGTATACAAAACTATGGCAGTAGGTCAATAACTCCCCAAGATATAGATAATAATTTTATTGTTTACGTAATTTACTTAGGAAAAATATGTTGGTACAATTGTAGGATTGATAAAATTAAACATTGAAGATGTGTTTTTATATTATTAATTTTTAATTATTGAATTATATACTAATTAATAATAGTAATATTATTTAAATATAAATTTAAATAATGTTAGTATTATGTAATGTGCAGTTGAATAACTCATTATGATGAGCTTTGTCCTGTAATTCATTTAAAATATGGCGTCCCGTAACAGTTTGAAATTCGTCTTCCTTGGTTTCCGCTTCTACTAGCGGGAGATATCCACCTCAATATCATCACCGTCGGTACATCTGAAATTTTTCATTAGTTACTTATAATCATCGAAACAATGAAAATCGAAGGACAATGACAAATAATCCTTACTATCCGTACTAATTTTATATATAGTGTGTGTGAAGAGTGTGTGCAAAAATGCTATCCATGTCTTAAGGCAGCCTCGAGAAGTAACAGACTCGGGATGAACTCGGACAAAACAAAAGTCAAATTCACTCAACAAATCATCCCCAAGCCAGTCTCCGTCGAAGGTGTAGCCTTTAAAGTTGTTGAAGTATGTGTACTTTGGGCAAACGTTGCAGTTGGGTAGAGACAACTTTGAGGTTGAAAGCACCAGAAGAGTGCAGCTGGGCTGGGCGGCATTTGGGAAGCTGCGTCATATCCTAGAATCATCTTTGCCACAATGCCTCAAGACCATGGTGTTCGATCAATGTGTCCTACCAGTCATCACCTACCTTATCCGCAAAAAAGACCAGTGACGGACATTTTCTGGAAGTGTAGCAAGCTGAAGTGGGAGTGGGCCTTTCCTTGGCAAGCGTAACGTTAGACGTCCTCCGGCCAGAATCCAGATGGACCGATGACTTAAAAAGACGGCTGGTAACGACTGACTGGCGAAAACGGGAGATCGTGCCTTATGGCATACCGAGGGGGAAGCCTACATCAAGCAGTGGACTGTAATAGGCTAATGAATGAATTTTCGTTACTTACTTATGAGATTTAGAAGTTTATTGAAGTGGAAATGTATGGGAGTCCATAACTTGCAATAAGGGTTGATCATCACATATGCTTGAAGCTCTGAAACATGTTTGAAACATCAATATTCACACAGAGCAGTATTTAAATAACATTAAGAATCGTCATTTCCACTTTTTGTTTATAAAATTACGTATTTCTATCTTGCCTTTTCTGCTTGGGAGGTAATAGCTACATGGTGAGGCTGCTGTATAGAACTACAGTAAAAATGTATGTATAAGTAAGTGAAAATCTATATATAAATATGAAAAATATCATTAATGCTTTCAAAGTCATATTAAAAAACAACTGTTTATTAGCTGAACAATAAAACATTTAATTTTCGTAACTTATTCATTAGACTGGAGAGTTGATTGGCGTGGAGATGTCTTCTTCTTCATCAATACACTCTTAACAGAGCGGACGTGGTCGTCAATCCGGGTTGGTGGCACGCTTTACAATCCGTCGCCATTCCTCACGGATGACTGCTTTTCTGGTGCACTCCGTCACGGAACCTTCTTGTGTAGCAGCTTTAATTTGGTCCGTCTAATCTTCCTCGAGGGCGCGCACCCTCGACCTTCCCTTGGACCACGAGCCGCTCGATAGATATGTCCCCGCGTCGGGCGACGTGTCCAAAGAATGTAAGGATGCGAGCTTGCACGATGGAGGAGAGGCCGAGTTCCTTGAGAATGGAGTCATTGGTGGGGAATTCTATCGATGATATTCTAAGCATTCGCCTCCAGCACCACATTTCCAGTGCGTCTATCTTCTTCTTTTCAATTTCCCGCAAAGTCCACGTCTCTGCAGCATAGAGGAACACGGGGAATATGAGTGCTCTCACGAGTCGTGTTTTGGTGGCTTTCGTGATATTGCGATTTTCCAAACCTTATGAAGCTTGCTCATAGTGGATCTAGTTATCGCCATACGTCTTTTTACCTCGTCTATGCAACCGCCGTTGTTGGAAATCAGCGCTCCCAGATAAACGTAGGATTGGACAACCTCGCAGTTTGCGATATGTTTGACTATGTTGTTTTGGAGATGTATGTGACTCCAGAACTTGCAGAGAAAGTTGGTCATCGTCATGACGGCTTGAAGTCCTGGAACGTTTTTATCAAAAGTACACTAATCTTGAACAGGCTTACCTTTTCTGTTTCACTAAATTATACTTACTTTTCAGTACCTAGTAATTTGTTTGCATGTCTAATACCTTTGTCTCTTAGTATTGAAGCACTGCAAGGATTAGAAGTCCAAGGTTATCGGTACAATATTTACCGTCTAATTAAATATACTATTACATTACAAACAAATTCAGTGGTTGCACTACTGATTTTGTTTTACTGTGTATGTACTTGATAATTACTTATAGCATGGCTCACTAATAAATAATAAAATTACATTATGTAAAATCGTACATTCTCTTCGTATGATTTGAACTGTGGTTGCACCACTGGTTTCATTTCTACTATGTATGTATTATGATGTTTACTTTTAATATGGCAACAGCTTATGAACTACATAATAAATAAAATGACACTAGATCAAATGGTTGGTACAATGTTAGATACTGTGGTTGCAATACTATTTAATTTTACTGTCTGTTGTTGTTAAACCTAAAACTGCTTCTGGTTTAGTTACCCAGATCAGCTATACAATTTCTTTGTCTACTTACCTATTCACTAAAATTTATACCTATACATACTTACTTCATAGTTGGTAGTTACTTTGGTAGGTCAAAAATTGGTTAGAATTATGTTCAGATACTTACGATATTGTTTGCCGGTCTTTTCGCTTTTGACATATAGGTACCCTCTTGTATTTATTTTTATTTCCCATTTTTACTTATTTACAGACTATGTACACGTTTATTTACAATAAATTAACGAAATATTTACACATTCACAAAATATTTACAGTCAAAAATATACAACACTTATTTAAAACTTAGTAGCAAAGGCGAGCTTATCTCTTAAGAAGAGATCTCTTCTAGCCAACACATTTCATGTCAGAAAATTCATATCTTATTAATATTACGCGACAAGATGAAAAAAGCAGGTTGCGGAACGCCGCGGTCGAAAAATTGGCATAGGTCCTGCTCCGATGATGCCCGGCGGGCGTCTGAAGCGCAGCGCGCGCGTCGTTTGGTTATATAATGGGAATAATGGGGTTTCAAAAAATCACAAAAAACAATTTAAAAAATCTATCCATTATTTTATTTACATCTTGTAATTTCCTACATTTTGGCATATTTTAATTTTTTTTAGTGTTAATAATCTTTGAGTAATACTTGAAAAATTGTCATAAACTTACGTATCTTTGCATTTTTTTATGATCGAGAAAAGTTATAGATATCGTGTTTTTGTCCATTAAATAATCAAGAACTGTTCATTAACAACAACATATATTTTTTCTGGTTCAAATAAAATAATATATGATGCTTTAAAACTCAACCAAAAATAGGTCGATTCGACATTTTTCACACTAAGACGCCCTTAAGAGAAGCAAATATGTGAGCTAACTACAACTTACTTCGGTGTAATGAAATGTAAATAACGAACATGTTCCTTTCATGTTAGTCTTTTTATCGAATAAGATGAAAGTATCAAACTTTTTCTTATAACAGCTTTTATTTTTTTCACAGTATTTATTAATCACAAAATAATCATAAGGATCATTTCATATTTAAGAGCTCATTACACGAAAATCTGACCATGTCATATCAGTGTTAACATGTTCATCATAAATATTTTTCAAATTCATTTCGTCCAGTTTAAAAAGAACAATTAAATTTGCACTATCTCTAATAAGCTGTTTACGTGTTTTGCTATACGTCTGGGTTACATAAAAACAATCAATGTTTTGATGTCTCCCCACAGCAAAGTAATCACGTATGTTATTATTGAAAACTTGCAAAATTTTCAAGCGCGGGCAGGATTTTGCAAGTTTTCAATAATTGTATACCTAACACGGGAAATGTTTTAAAATTTGGTATTCACATATGTTATTTTGATTTTCACAAGCAACGTCATCAAATATTAATATGGAATTATTTTGCGCATCTTGAGGGTTTAAAACCTGTTCATTTTCACGAAACTTGGCAAGAGTAACACCTATGCTGCGAATATGTATTTAAGTTGATGCAGAGTTTTGGAGTACACATATATATTTTTGAAACGTAATCCGTTTTTGTGTAGAAGAAAACTTATCATCAAATTTGTTTATCCACAATTCGAAGGACCGCATATTCAACAGCAAATAGTATATGGTAAGAGTTTGCCGTGTCTCGAAATATTAGCCTTAGACTCAGGACAAACTTTATCTAAACATAAAGTTGTTGATCGTTTAATTAATTTCATTTTAATTCTGTACTTGACAAATGCTTATGTTGGAATGGTGGTGTTGTGTGAGCATGTCTTTTTAAGGTACCTAAAGTCAAGTGTGAGTATTTATAATGTTCAAGTGAGTAAACCTTTATGTTTTAAAACATTCAGATCAATCTTTAATTATCATCGTATTGAGCATCGTATGTTGCTGTGTGATGCCGGCTTAGAATAGCATCACCCCATTTTTTTCCCGTGGGTATCGTAAAAGGCGATGTAGGGACTCGAGGGTAACATGCGTATTGCAATTTAGGCGATGGGCTGACAACCTGTCATTATGGTGATACACAATTATCTGAATGACCTTCAAACATTTGTCAAAAGTAAATGTACGTTTTTACGGCTATTTATGCTCTACCTACCCCGCAAGGGATATAGGCGTGATATATTTATGTGTATGTAAAAAGTACATACTAAATTCTCTTCAATCAGATCAGGTTCAAAGTGAAACATTCCCATTCAAAAACCATATTAAAACGATCAAAATAGAAACCAGGCGCATCACTGCAAGTAGATTAAAAAAATATCAAAATGTGTTAATCAAGAAATTGCTTGTCCATAATAATAATTTTGAAAACCCAAATCATGTATACAAAGACGTTTTCAATTTGTTAAGCAAAGAATACGAAATCATTTTTAACCTAGAAACGAAAGAAATTAATACGAAATTTAAGTTTAGTGATTGGGCAACCAAAAGTCTTAGGATTAGTAGAGATAGATTTTTTGAACTGTACGAGATTAAAAACATGACAAATGATGAAAGTTTTAATAAGCTGGTAAAAAACTATTCTAAAACCTTCAAGATAGCTTATGAAATTGCTGAGGTAAACTTTATTAGTAATAAGAAAAATAAAGTCTTCAGATAATAAAATAAAAGCTGTATGGTAATAGCGAAACTAAGCCACGCGAAAATAACTTTTTACTTAAAACCGACAAAGGAGTGATTAGTTTAAATTCAGATGTAGCGCGGGAGTTAGAGACATTTTTCACAAATGTACCTCTAAAAACTACTGAGTCATTAAGATCTTCACCTACAATTTCATATTCATTGCTGAAGCAAAATGTAGCTGTTTGCAATTCTGAATTTAAATTTACTCATGTAAGTCCCCAGTATATTTTAAAAACTTTTAAAGTTATCAAAGTTAAGAGCACCGAAGACTTATGGGTATGTCAGTTAAAGTTTGTCAATCAGTAATCGAAATATTAGCACCATACTTAGCAGATATCTCCAATGAATATATTGATCACGGCATTTTTCCTGATTTAATGAAACATAGCAAGGTAGTTCCGCTGTTTTAAGCTGGTGACAAACAAGACCCCAGTAACTATAGGCCTGCATCAATTCTGCCAGTACTAAGCAAAGTGTTTGAGAAGATCATACTAAATCAAATGCTGTCCCATTTTAATCTGAACAATTTGTTACACAACCAGCAATTGGTTTTACAAAGGGACGTTGTACCACAGATGCTGGTGTTGCTCTAATCAAACATGTATTTAATGCTTGGGAAGAATCAAAAGATGCCATTGGTGTTTTTTGTGATCTTTCCAAGGCATTTGATTATGTAGATCATGAAACTTTATTGCTAAAATTAGAACACTACGTGTAACAAAGTAAGATGGGGAACCCAACCCTGCGAAGACACAGTCTTGCGCCTTTCATTTGCGCAACTATCAGGCTAACCGCACCCTCAAAGTATCATGGCAAGGAGTGTCAATTTCGCATTGTACTCACCCGAGATACCTAGGATTAATACTTGATAGAGTACTAACCTACAAAGATAACTGTGAAAGTGTGAGGAAAAAAGTCACCAGCCGCAATAATCTTCTTCATCGACTGACATCCACCAAATGGGGAGCTTCATCAAAAGAACTGCGGACTACTGGGTTAGCACTGTGCTTTTCAGCCGGCGAATACGCCTGTCCGGTGTGGAGTCGATCAGCACACGCCAAGCAAGTGGATATAGCTCTGAATGAAACCTGTCGGATTATCACAGGCTGTTTAAAGCCGACCCCGCTGAGTATGCTTTATCCGCTTGCAGGGATCGCCCCACCCGGAATTCGCAGGGAAGTGGCTAGTTCAGCAGAAATGGGCAAAAAACACCAGGATGCCCGACACCCAATGTTTGGATGCTCTCCTGCTCCGCAGAGACTCTCTAGCCGTCGAAACTTTCTGTGCAGCGTACAACCACCAGCTACAGACAACCTTCCTCAGATTAGACTCAACCGATGGAAGGAAGAGGACCCACTCCACACTACCTTTGCAGGAAAGTCTCTCTCCTGGGCACGACTTGCCATGGCTGACTTGGAAATCACTTAACAGGCTGAGGACCCAAGTCGGCCGCTGCAAAGATAGTCTGGCCAGGTGGGGTTACATCGATAGCTCAAGAAACAAGTGTGAGTGTGGCACTTTCCCCCAGACAATGGCCCACCTTACCTCCTGCCCCGCGTGTCCCACCACCTGCACGCGTGACAACCTGCTGGCCGCTTTCACAGAAGCGGTACGAGTGGCCAAATTCTGGGCACGCAGAATTTGACAAGATTGCCATTGAATCGACTAGAAGAAGAAGATGGAGTCTGTTCAAGTTCTAACACTTGCAGGAGTATCAGACCTCAAAAAATGACCCAAAACAATATAAATAAATGGCTCGTGATGTAAATTATTAGCATGATCATCTAGTTAGTTAGTAAGACCCATTACATTGTGTAAAATGTAGAAAATAAGTAACCCGATCAGTTCTTTAAGAAGGTATTTCCTGACATGAATAAAGGTTGGACAGAATAAGGAAAGGTATATGAGAGCCACAGGGCTCCACCCCGGCCTGCGAAGTAATTCGCCTCCTACTGCATGTAGAGGTACAAACATTCAAAATTGATGTCTTTTTATTCCAATTCGTGCACAAGTATCAAGACAACCTAGAGCCGACATCAAAACTGAATCCTGCACACATTTTAAACCCCCTGAAAGTAGGATTGCTGGTTTCGACACACAGGGTTGAACAGATTACACCAACAGACAGGATGTGATGAACTAGACACCACGGAGAAGTATTTAGGAATCAAATAGATTCAGATGTTCATAGAGCAACATCTACACTTCTACACTAATATTATAAAGAGGAAAGATTTGATTGTTTGTTTGTTTGCATCGAATAGGCTCCAAAACTACTGGCCCGATTTTAAAAATTCTTTTACCATTAGAATCCTACATTATTCCTGATGAACATAGGCTATATTTTATACGAGAAAAAATAGGGATCCGCATGAAAATTTCGATAATGTAACCCAAGGTGTGAAAAATTTACCAAAAATATATCTTATATCGCGTACGCTGTGGAAATTATTGACAATAGAGCAAAGTGATGTACTACAGTTTTATAGAGGACATCAATATCTATAATAATGTCCGCGATACCATATGTCTAACTATTACAGTTATGCCAAAATAACTACTTTTTCTTTTAAAAATGTAGCAACTACACCACATTATTCGTACCAGTGTAATGATTACATTTAATCATTACTGTATTAAAGGGTGTCAGGGATAGCCCTCCAAATACTGATAGGGTACATGTAGACCATGAAACTGAACAACTTTCCCCTAGGAACATATTTCAGAAAACGTAAACAAACTGACTTCCCATAGTGAATTCAGTCAGCTGATTGTGATTTTGTATGGAAGGTAATTTTTTTGGCGTTTCCTGACATAATGTTTCTAGGAGAAAGTTGTCCAGTTTTATGTTTCATGCACCCTATCAGTACTCGAAGGGCTGTCCCTTACTCGATATAAAAGAAGACGACAAAAAACATGAAATAATGCATTAAAAAAATCTACACTAAAATAATATAATATTATCCCTTGCGGGGTAGGCAGAGCGTAAACGGCCGCAAAACTGACATTAACGCCACGTCTGACATATGTTTGAGGGTCATTCGGAAAATTGTTTATCGCCATAGTGACAGGTTGTCTGCCCATCGCCTAAAATTGCAATACACACCCTCAAGTCCCTTAGTCGCCTCCTACAACTCCCACAGGAAAGAAATCGGGTGATGCTATTCTAAGCCGGCATCACACTAAAATAATAATAATATAATCTACACTAATATTAGAAACAGGTTTTTTTTATTGTTTGTTTGCATTGAATAGGCTCCGAAACTACTGGACCGATTTAAAAAATTCTTTTACCGTTAATTCAAATTGAAATTTTTTATTCAATGTGGGATAGTATTATCACTTATTGACGATGACTCATTTAAAAAAAAATGTATCACACAATTTTCTTTTTTTATTACAATTTTGATATGACCTAATAGAAAAAAGGCTAGGGCGGGATAAAAAAATAAAAATAAAGGCACTGCCATGGGGCTGGTTAATCACACGGCATGTAACTTTACGCCACCACCATCTGAAAATGATATTTGTTTCAAATTGAACTCAAGATTTTTAGAATCCTACATTATCCCTGATGAACATAGGCTATATTAAACTGTCTTATTCCCGGGGGGAAATTGTTAGCGGCGGGTGAAACCGCTGGGCGGGCTGCTAGTATTTAATATTTGTATTAGTAAAGCCAATCTCATGACCAGCTCAATTGACACCATTGTGTCTGGTTGATGAAGTTTAGTATGGTAAGTTAGGTTATCAGTCAAATGACATGATTCCAACTAATATCTTTGGTAGTATTTCAGTAGTGATCTTTAGACCAACGTTCAGATATAATCTGCACAAGACATTTGTCTACAATTAATATGATCCATACGGAGGCTAGTTAGGGAATGCAGTTCATGCTAGACCACTAAAGCCAAATTATTTTTTTATGGAATATAGAGTGAAGTGTTCAACTTAAAAAATATATTAATACCGAGAAAATGATTGAATTACACTACTCTTAAAAAAACGGTCTAAGCGTCGCGCCTTTGTTAAGTGTGATTTAAGCCTTTACACTTGAAGGGGTTAAGAAAGTATCCATAGTATAAAATAAAACAAAATAACAGTTTTAGTAGCTAATATAGTTTTATTTGGAAATTTACCTTAGAATCGACACAATAACTTGAACTAACCTTTGGTTGTAGGTATTACAATTTAGTATTTAGCAGTCTACCGTTACTAAAAACTAATCTTGTACTTAGAAAACAACGTTTCTCTTTGAAATTAAATAAGATAGTATATCAAACTTAAAACAATACTAAGAATTATTTTATAGGGGGTATTTATCACTATTGAACTATATTGAAATGGGTACGAGCTAGTGGTAACAAGCAAGTTTTCCTTTGTACTTTCTTCTATAGTTATTATTTATTATTTATTTATTATGTTTAAAAATTACAAAAATGAGGTCATAACAGGTTGGAACCCAAATCGACTCGAACAGAATCGATCAGTTACTTAACCAGCTGATCGATTTTCAGGAAAATTGTTTTGTTTTCAAAGTATACCTAATTTTCAGTATTTACTATATTACTTTATATTACATATTACTTTACATAAAAAAAAATTTGTTAAAAAATTTATTATAATTTCTCAATAAAACAAACCATTAACCTTCTATATGAATCAGTCATCTTCCTAGTGTCAAGAAATCATTCAATAACTGGCATAAAAATGTTTCTAACATAAAAATATTATCTTCTAAACAAAACAAAACATAAATCGGCATACAGTCATCCATTGGGATGAGGCTCAGACAGTCGTATTTTTTACCAAGCCTTCAATAACTGAGTGCATGCTGTCCATGGGCATTTCGGTAGGCCCAGGTAGTAAATAGTTCAATATGATCGATTCTAAGTTTTCACAGTTCATGAGTGTATTATACACTACGGCTAAAACTGTTCTGTTTTTATTCTAACCAGGACAAGAGTCGCTGTATAAGATAAGGTGCTTCACGGATTGTCTTTGATCTACTTCCTTTATATATTTCTAATATAGTAGATATTTTGTTTGCTCCTCTTTTGGCCTCCGACGCACCCCAAATATAACAAAATCCGTCTCTTGTGAAACTTTCGTAGAAGCAAAGGTTATAAACAGCATACTTTATGTAGTAAAAGAGTAGCAGACTGTTTCCATAAGGAGTGTTTAAAACTTTCTGCAAGTCAAACGAGACACAAAGGATTGATGATTTTTTTGTGGCTATTTGTCTATGACATTCAAATCTTTTCTTTGAAGCCTCTTTCTTTTCCATATGTTCTGTTTTATCCTGTTTTGACTCTTCTGTTCCCTGGGAATCATATTGAATGCACTGTGCATTCATCTTTTTTAGGAATATGAAACCCGATATTGAATTTCTTTGTAAATATTTCACGAAATACTTTTTCTCCTACTGCATTCATTTCTTTCGATATTTGTATCCTTACAGAGTCTGTATAAATTTTTAATATTTCTGAACTCTACTGACAAGTACAATTTTTCACTGTCTTTTCTACAATAATGTGATAGAAGCGCAGGCAAATCTTTTATAAATTTAATTATGTCTTGTACTGTGTCTTCCGTTGTTTCATTATATGAAACGGTTCTTCCACGTAAATCTTCTTGTGACAATCCAAAAGATGCATGAGAAATCGTATAATAAAGATATTTATGTGTCACATATATAGTCTTCTGCAAGAACTGAGAGCAAACTTGTCTTTTACCTTCTCCATCATTGATAAAATATTCATAGCTGTATATTTTATTAGGAGCATCTTTAAATCTTTTGCGTTTCACATCAGTTTTTTTAGTCAATCCTACTATCCAGTCTTTTCTTCTTTATAAGTTTAAACTGTAAAATGATCGAATATTTTTTGCCTCTTTTCTTCAGATATTTCACCTGCAATGAGGGCCGTAGCGGGAGGAGCTCGAAAGAAACACTTTGCTCGGAGTACAAATATATAATGATTTATTAGGAAAATTGGCAAGGCTTATATACTAGGTATTCTAAGTCTGGAATGTCGATATTACATGGGTGTGACGTAGGTTGACATTTAGATCAATGGAAGTTATTTCTAGTAATATGATCTCTTCAAGGCTTTAGATCATTCAACTATTTGAAGGTCTTACACGTAGTTGGTTCATTAACCTGTTACAGTTATAAATAAGTATATCATATCTACACCTAAACCGCAGTTATTGCCACATTTCTTTCCTGTGCATGGATTTGGTTTCAGTACTTTCGCTTCTATTGTTTTTCCTTTTTTTGTTAAATATTCTTCCCCTTTTTCTCTAGAAAGTTTTCTACTTCTGTTAATTTTCTTTATTTTCAACCCTTTTTCTCCTACAGTCTGGTCTTTATATTGTTTTTGTGTTTTCGTCTTCTTTCCTTTTTCAGCATTTTTATCGTCGTTGCAGACAAATTGTCGGCATCGGAGTCTTTCCAAGAGCTAGAATCAAACACAAAATCTTCTTCATCGGACAAAAAATGAAAATACGATTTGGACATTTTTCATATCTGTTTTTGGCCGCTTTTTTTTTCTTCTTTGTTGTACAATGTAGTACATTCAAAGTTTTCGAGATTATCTGTTGTTGTATTTTCTGATTCAGTATCTTCGTTATTCATTGAAATATCTAAGTTTTCATCAAAAGTAGGTAGTTTTTTCTTAAAATGTCCCAACTCGTTGATCATAGATAAATACACTTTCTTCTTCAGATAAATAAGATAAGATAATTCTTTATTAATAAACTTAATTACAAATAGGTACACTTATACAAAATAGTAATGTGGCTTGTCCATTTCCTGAACTAAGAATGATAATTCCTGTATCTCAGGTAAATGTATAGCCGACATTACTATAATTTTATTATGAAATCTACTATACTATACAAACCAAATAAACTGAAATAAACTATACAATAAACCCTATTTCAGGCAACAAGGCCCATATAAAATAAAATAAAACAATAAAATATGACCTAAAATCTAACACAAATACTATAAATACAATACAATAACGTGACTTAAATAAAGCTAAATAGGCACTTTAGGCGACGGCGACGCACGTTGCACAGGGGGTCGATAGCGCCTAAATACGACTCCCTGTGGCCAGAAATCTGTTTGCATGAATTTGCACACGTATTTTCGAGGAACCCACAAAACAAAAGACCTAAAATTTGTTGAAATTTTAGAGTCCAGCTGTCGGATTTCCAGGTTAAATCCGGCGGGGATTCGTGACGGATCCTGGCGTAGCTTTACCATCTTCTTTAGGTGTTGTATGATCTCCTCCGGTGTCGTATCTCTGTCTAGCCGGGACACATACAGCTGTGCGATGGGTTCGGCAGCCTTGAGCGTTGTTGAGGCTGCAGTTACGGTGCCGCGTTTATTACGGTTGCGACAAAGTCGACGCTTCCTGGGTTCTACAAGAGTGAAGCCTTCCACGTCTACAATCGCTTTAGATGCGACATTATTTTCGTTCGCCACAGGACTTGTCTTCTGCTTCCGCTTTTGCGTCAGGGTAGGCGCAGACTGTCGCTTGCGGCGATGGCGGCGAGTCTTCTGCGGTGGTTCGTCCTTTTGCTTCCCAGGTACAAAGGGAGCAGCATCGGGATCAGAAATGATCAATGTTTTTCATCAAAAGTTGATCTTCTTCATAAACACCAGCAGCTTTGTCTAATTACTCTTCACTTTCTATCTCCTTCTCTTTACATTCTTTTTTCTGCTCTTCAGCTAAAATGAAAAATTTTCCCTTTTTTTTATCCTTATCTTCACTGTCTTTCTTCTTCTCTTCACTTCAAGCAGCCCCACCTGATATTTTCTTATTTTCTCCCTCCTTTTCTTCACTAACAGCAGCGTCACCTGATATCTTTCCACTTTCTTTTACCTTCTCTTTACTACTAGTAGCGTTTCTTAATATCTTTTCACTTTCTTTTTCACTTTTATCGCATTCTTTCTTCTGATCTTCAATGGTTTTCACTTTATATTTAGTTTTTCTCTTTTTCTCGCCACATTTCTCCTTTTTTTTGCCATATTTCTTTTGGTCCTTTAGTCCAACTTCATTTTGATCGACAAAAGCAGGTGTTACGAAATTTAAACGTGTTTCTGTGTTATTTACAATATTGTTTTCTACAGGTGATATTGCAACTTCTTCTTCTAAAGATTTGCGAACAATATTCATTGTGTCTTCAGTCATCATTTCTTTTAAAGATACATCAATTTGATCCACAGAATCTGTGTAACTTTGATCCAGTACATTTACCACACCAATAATCTCTTCTGAACACTCATGATCACCTCGTGGTATATCCAGATTATTAAGAGTTTGAAATGAATCCTCTATTACATCTTGTTCAAACGGTTCTAAAATAGTAATGAATGGAAATGTACGAAAATTTACTGCCACATCAATATTGATGAAATCTTGTTCTTTTTTCTGATCAATAGTATTTTTTTATACTTGTTGAGTTCTCCTCTACTGGAAAAATAAACTATTCTTTGGTAGTTTGTACATTATTATCTAAGTTTATCAGCTCTTCTCTTTTTTTTTGGTGTTTTGGGATTTTTAATTTAAGTAGTTTCATCCTTTTTTTTTTGTTGGGTGTTTCTGCTATATTTTGTCTTTTTGTGTTCTTCATAGGTGTTTCTTTTTTACTAGTCTTTTGGTATATTTCATAGGTGTATTTTCTTTATTTTGTTTCTTGGTATTTTTTATAAGTGTTTCTTCTTTATCTTGTCTTGTAGTTCTTTTTGATTGGTCTATGTTTTCGCTATTGTGTTTATCCTTAAAAATACGTTTACTTATTTTTTTATATTATCATTTTCTTTTTGTATCTTATCTGAACAACTGTTTATGTTGTCTCTTAATAGTTTTCTTCGAGCGGACTCCATTCTTTTCTTGATCTTTATATGCAAAAAAACATAATAAGTTGCCTGAATAAACTCAGTAATTCAATCTTAAGTTTCACACTTATTTTGCCACTCTCTGTATACCTATAATTCGTTTCTGCAAAATTAAAAAAACTTGACAGATGCACGACAGTCACACGGGAGTCGCGCTATCGTACGTCAGCACGATACTGTGTTTGTTTTTGCGATTCATGCGATTTCATGCAACTTTTTTGACATAAAAGTCGCACTATTTCATGTCTGAGTGACAATACAACTCCGTATGTGATGCACCTTAAAAAATCCTATACAGGGTGTTAAAAAAATGAAAGAATATGGAACTCCCATACAAGATTACTCTATTTTTTATACCTTGTTTAGTATTAAGAGGAATTCATTATTAATGGCAAACCGACTTGATTGATTTGCCAAAATATTCAAAAGAAAACAAAAGGAATAATCATTTACTTGTTGTAATTAATACATTTTCCAAATTTGCTTGAACCGTACCAGTAAAAATGAAAAAAAAAGATGAAATCCATAAAGCTATGCAAACTATTATATTAAATTCAAAGCGCTGTCCTAAAAATTTGCAAACTGATTTTGGTAGAGTTTTATAATTCTATGTTTAAAAAACTTGTAGAAAATTATCATATTAACCATTATTCTACATTTTTGACTAATAGCGCATCAATTGTTTAGAACTTTATAGACAAGGCTATATAGCTTTAATGGTAGCTACCGATGGGTTGGAAATAATTTAGAATCGATATTTAAATCTTATAATAACACTGTTCATTGCACAAAAAAAATTTTAACCAATTGATGTGGATTCAAACAATGAAATCATGGTAAAAAAATATATTTTGTAATGATGTGGCTAGCCGTCGAAGGCAGCTTCTGTCTTTGACATTTAAATGAGTTGAAACTCTGATCTCAGGGTCTGAGATTTGGGGTTCTAGCTCTATGAAGGTGGGTGGCGGGAAATGAAATACTGCGGTTTCTTAACACAATAAACAGTAATAAGTTTTATTTATTTTAATATGGCACGTAATATGCGATTCGTAACCTAGACGTACTTATCTATCTAAACAGCGGGCGGGGAAGCGCCAAGCGAAATGCGAGCACACAATACAGAGCACATAAATATAGCAAATAAAATAGGCTAACGCGGTGTTCTTGCTTAGCGGTTTGACAGGCTCACGTAGCGAGGGGATTATCACACCAAGGTCAAACATTCATTGTCGGCTATTCCATCGCTACGGACTCTCTTAACGCACACGGCGTCCGTCGGGGTAAAATACCAGCAGAGTCGCAACGTGGCAGAACGGGATAAATCCCGGATTACGAGTCGCGTGAACCACTGGCGGACCTGGTTGCCACAGCGCACGTATAGTGCAGCTGCAATCGAGGGGATAAATTCTGGGCAACTGGTGGACCTGGTCACACAGCGCACGTACAGTGCAGCTGTAAGCAAAGGGATAAATCCAGGATAATATTTCGGTGAACAACAGGCGGACCTGGTTGCCACAGCGCATATACAGTGCAGCTGTAATCGGTGGGATAAATCCTGGGCAACAGGTGGACCTGGTCACACAGCGCACGTACAGTGCAGCTGTAAGCGAGAGTCACCGGGGCAATTAAAATATCACGGATCTAGTCTAAAGCCTCACCGGGAGATCGTGGCCTGCTTAGCAAAGCGGCGGCTATGAGCGATTTGGCATAAGCAAGAAAACACGCGAATCACCACTAACCTGGACCTTTGCTACAGGCTGGAACCACTACTAGTTCTACGGGGCTGAAGGCTTTATTAATTACGGTACGGGACACTGCAAAAATATATATAAATTCGGGAGCTCAGTTTACGCGCTGAGTCGCGTCACCAGCCCTCTCGCTGGCGACTGGGGTGATGCTTGAACCGCGGCGGACTGTTGGGCAAACTGTCAAAACTGGCGGACTGGCAACTGGAACGGGTGAAAACTGGAACTGCCAAAACTGAGCTGCGGCGTTCGCGAGCTTATAAAGCCTTGTCCGTGTGACGCGTGCTTGTGTGCGCGCTGCTACGGCGTAGAAGGATGTGTAGCTGCGCAGGAGTCGTAGCAGGCGAACACTTGTTGCAATTTTAAAATCACAAATGACTTATGTTACGTTGGTGACAAAGTTCGAGAAAGTAAGTACAAAAGCCAAATTTTCAAAGGGTTATACTCTAAATTGGTCAACATAAATATTCAAAATAATTAAACAGTATAATTCTAATCTAATTACCTACTTCATCGAAGATATGCACAAAGAAAAATACTTGGGGCATTTTATGAGTATGAGTTATCAGTTAACTAAAAACCCTGATATTTTTTTAATAGAAAAGGTTATAAAGAGAAAAGACAATAAACTTTTTGTTAAGTGGCTTGGACTGAGTGAAAAAGAAAATAGTTGGATTACTTTTGATAAGCTTCTATAATTAATGTTAGGTATATAAGGTATTTTTAATGTAATTATTTATTATTTACTAGCTTTTACCCGCGACTTCGTCCGCGTTAGATAGCTTTTTTTGGCACAGGTTCTAAAGTAGATATGTAGAGGTACCTATCCACACTAATATTATAAATGCGAAAGTAACTCTGTCTGTCTGTCTGTCTGTCTGTCTGTCTGCTACGCTTTCACGGCCAAACCACTAAACCGATCTTCATGAAACTTGGCACAGAGATTGCTAGCATACCGAGAACGGACATAGGCTACTTTTTATCACCATTCGAGGGTCTGGAGTACAAATGTAGACCATCAGGTGTACCACCAGGAGCCCAGCTAAACTATTAGAGATACAGGCATGGTTCTAAAACAAAAGTTGTTCAGTATGATGGGCCGCTTCTTTTCACAAGGACATTGAGGATCTGGAGTACCTTATGTAGACCACCAGGTGTACCATCAGGAGCTCACCTAAACTATTAAAGATTCAGGCATGGTTTTAAAACAAAAGTTGTTCAGAATGATGGGCTGCTTCTTTTCACATGGACATTGAGGATCTGGAGTACCTTATGTAGACCACCAGGTGTACCATCAGGAGCCCAGCTATACTATTAGAGATACAGGCATGGTTCTAATAGAAAAGTTGTTCAGTATGATGGGTCGCTTCTTTTCACAAGGACATTGAGGATCTGGAGTACCTTATGTAGACCACCAGGTGTACCATCAGGAGCCCAGCTATAATATTAGAGATACAGGCATGGTTCTAAAACAAAAGTTATTCAGTATGATGGGCCGCTTCTTTTCACAAGGACATTGAGAATCTGGAGTACCTTATGTAGACCACCAGATGTACCATCAGGACCCCACCTAAACTATTACGGGTACAGGCATAGTTCTAAAACAAAAGTTGTTCATTATGAAGGGCCACTTCTTTTCACAAGGTCATTGAGGATCTTGAGTATCTTATGTAGACCACCAGGTGTACCATCAGGAGCCCAGCTAAACTATTAGAGATACAGGCATGGTTCTAAAACAAATGTTGTTCATTATGATGGGCCACTTCTTTTCACAAGGTCATTGAGGATCTGGAGTACCTTATGTAGACCACCAGGTGTACCATCAGGAGCCTAGCTAAACTATTAGAGATACAGGCATGGTTCTAAAACAAAAGTTGTTCAGTATGATGGGCCGCTTCTTTTCACAAGGACATTGAGGATCTGGAGTACCTTATGTAGACCACCAGGTGTACCATCAGGAGCCCAGCTAAACTATTAGAGATACAGGCATGGTTCTAAAACAAAGTTGTTCAGTATGATGGGCCGCTTCTTTTTACAAGGACATTGAGGATCTGGAGTACCTTATTGTAGACCACCAGGTGTACCATCAGGAGCCCACCTAAACTATTCGAGATAAAGAAATGGTTCCAAAACAAAAGTTGTTCAGAATGATGGGAATAAGTTGAGAAAGGACATTGGCAACTTTTTACCGAGGATTTTTTGTTATCTACTGACTTTTGTATTCAATAGTTATACATATTGATCACTCAGGGCAGTACACCGAAAAGCAAATTTTGGATTGTCCCTTTAACAACAGAAGCAAGGAAGTCATTTTTAAACAGAAGAGATAAGGACTGTTCTAATATCACTGTCATATTTATTATGAATATAGGTACCTCTACATATCTACTTTAGAACCTGTGCCAAAAAAAGCTATCTAACGCGGACGAAGTCGCGGGTAAAAGCTAGTATTCATAATAAATATGACAGTGATATTAGAACAGTCCTTATCTCTTCTGTTTAAAAATGACTTCCTTGCTTCTGTTGTTAAAGGGACAATCCAAAATTTGCTTTTCGGTGTACTGCCCTGAGTGATCAATATTTATAACTATTGAATACAAAAGTCAGTAGATAACAAAAAATCCTCGGTAAAAAGTTGCCAATGTCCTTTCTCAACTTATTCCCATCATTCTGAACAACTTTTGTTTTGGAACCATTTCTTTATCTCGAATAGTTTAGGTGGGCTCCTGATGGTACACCTGGTGGTCTACAATAAGGTACTCCAGATCCTCAATGTCCTTGTAAAAAGAAGCGGCCCATCATACTGAACAACTTTGTTTTAGAACCATGCCTGTATCTCTAATAGTTTAGCTGGGCTCCTGATGGTACACCTGGTGGTCTACATTAGGTACTCCAGATCCTCAATGTCCTTGTGAAAAGAAGCGGCCCATCATACTGAACAACTTTTGTTTTAGAACCATGCCTGTATCTCTAATAGTTTAGCTAGGCTCCTGATGGTACACCTGGTGGTCTACATAAGGTACTCCAGATCCTCAATGACCTTGTGAAAAGAAGTGGCCCATCATAATGAACAACATTTGTTTTAGAACCATGCCTGTATCTCTAATAGTTTAGCTGGGCTCCTGATGGTACACCTGGTGGTCTACATAAGATACTCAAGATCCTCAATGACCTTGTGAAAAGAAGTGGCCCTTCATAATGAACAACTTTTGTTTTAGAACCATGCCTGTACCCGTAATAGTTTAGGTGGGGTCCTGATGGTACACCTGGTGGTCTACATAAGGTACTCCAGATTCTCAATGTCCTTGTGAAAAGAAGCGGCCCATCATACTGAATAACTTTTGTTTTAGAACCATGCCTGTATCTCTAATATTATAGCTGGGCTCCTGATGGTACACCTGGTGGTCTACATAAGGTACTCCAGATCCTCAATGTCCTTGTGAAAAGAAGCGACCCATCATACTGAACAACTTTTCTATTAGAACCATGCCTGTATCTCTAATAGTATAGCTGGGCTCCTGATGGTACACCTGGTGGTCTACATAAGGTACTCCAGATCCTCAATGTCCATGTGAAAAGAAGCAGCCCATCATTCTGAACAACTTTTGTTTTAAAACCATGCCTGAATCTTTAATAGTTTAGGTGAGCTCCTGATGGTACACCTGGTGGTCTACATAAGGTACTCCAGATCCTCAATGTCCTTGTGAAAAGAAGCGGCCTATCATACTGAACAACTTTTGTTTTAGAACCATGCCTGTATCTCTAATAGTTTAGCTGGGCTTCTGATGGTACACCTGGTGGTCTACATAAGGTACTCCAGATCCTAAATGTCCTTGTGAAAAGAAGCGGCCTATCATACTGAACAACTTTTGTTTTGGAACCATCCCTGTATCTCTAATAGTTTAGCTGGGCTCCTGGTGGTACACCTGATGGTCTACATTTGTACTCCAGACCCTCGAATGGTGATAAAAAGTAGCCTATGTCCGTTCTAGGTATGCTAGCAATCTCTGTGCCAAGTTTCATGAAGATCGGTTTAGTGGTTTGGCCGTGAAAGCGTAGCAGACAGACAGACAGACAGACAGACAGACAGAGTTACTTTCGCATTTATAATATTAGTGTGGATTAAATTCCGATGAAAGAAAGTGGTTTTCTTAAAATTATAAATAATTTACCGATTGAGTTACATTTGTCAGGGTATCAATTTGTGGACCTGGTACAAAATAACGAAAAATATTAAAAATAGGTGATAGAGGTATTAATCCTTTAGACACATCTTGTATGTTTCACGATATCGCTTATACAAGTGAAGATATAAACGATCGACATTAAGCAGCTAAGAAAAGAATTCATTCGAAATATTCAAGTAAGAGAAGATTTATTTTTGGTTGGTAAAAAACATTATGAAAGATAAATTAAAAGCTGGAGCAGGTGTTCGTTCCTTTCAAGGAAAAGTTAGTAAATTACGCTCTAAATTGAAAAAAAAAAGTATAAATAAAAGTAAAGCTATACAAATTGCATTTACTACTGCAAAAAAACTTTTCAAGAAAAATAAGACTATTAAAAAACTATTAATCTAGAGGTATTTTGCCACTTATATATACACTATATTTGCTGGGCTATCAGCTTTGGGTTCTCTAGCTGGAGGGGCTGCTGGTATTGCAAAAGCAGTGAATGACTATAAAACAGCTCAAAAAATCTACAAGAGTCAGAGCGTCATAATAAAATGATGGAATCAATCGCAATGGGTAAAGAATTATATATTAAACCTTACAAAAAAGGTGCGGGAATATTTGTAAAGGATTCAAAAAACTAAACAAATGGCTACCTAATCGTGCGCTGACTAATTTAGATCTACTGGAACATGCACGAGATATACCATTTTTAAAAGTGTGTTTATGAGAGAAACACTACCAAAGAAGCTAAGAAGCCAAAAAAAGAATGTGGGATTGTTAACTTAGATAGCTCTAAAAATCCAGGCACAGATGATGTTTATTGTGATTTGATAGTTTTGGTGACTTGAAACCTCCACAAGAGTTAGTTAGGTATATGAAATGTATTGTTATTAATTATAATTATGAACAAATTCTACAATTTGATACAGTTATCTGTGGACATTTATGCTTGAGATTTTTAAGTAATTTCTGGAAAAAAATTGAATAAATTTAAACGAGTGTAAACTTATATCATTTTCATTTCAACCATGGCTTTCACTCTATCCATAACTGGAGAAAAGAGTATATTATCAACAAATTATTCGCCTCCTTAAGAGTTGAACTCGGAATATGAATGTGCGCTGTTATATTTTTCAACATTCAATTCAATACCAAATATAGATGAAAAAAAACAATAAATTTTATTTTGATCAAGATGAAGTGTTAGAAATACCTGAAGATCTCATGAATTACCAGACCTTGTTAATTTTTTACAAACAAATATATAAATGTTTCGCATTATACCAAAACAGTTATTATGTGCTGGAGAGCTTCACACTACCAAATTGAAGATACGCATTCAAATTTCCCTATAAATATGAATAAACAGTGCCAAACATACCTGAATTCCATCGAATAGATGTAATGTTGTCTCTTTCTTACTCACCGCAGACGCCTGCATGGTAACATCCAAGCGCATTTCCGGCCGGCTTTCATAACGTTTTCACCAGCAAAGACCTTGCTACGGTAGTGTGAAACTCTCAAACACATAATAACTGTTTTGTTATAATGCAAAACATTTATATTATGTGCATATGAGCTTCACATTACCAAATTGAAGACGTGTTTGATATCTGCTGGTGAGGTACCAAAAGCGATATGTGTTTTCTCCTTTATAAAGTATTAAATAATTAGGGTTCATTAGTTTAGCCTTATAAATAACAACCCTTGCCACCTTATCATTAATGTTTTATAACAACAGTATTTATCATATTAAAATAATGTCAATTCTTTTCAAATTGATCCAGAGACTAAAATATTCCTTTCTACCTATGAACACTCTGTAGTAAATTTTTGATTGGACATTGACTTTGCCAATAAAAAATAAATTGTATCAGGAGATCTGATCTCCAAAACGATTACGTTAAATTTTAGTCCCGCAATGTTAATTAAATTGAATCAAAACGGTCCTTTATATTTCGCTAGTCGTTGGTTACTTTTGCAGTTATTACAGCTAAACATAAGAATCTTGGAACAAGACTCCTAAATAGCAAACAGCTGGTTGAGGGATTTTGCATGCCCAGCGTTCTTATTATAGTCATAAATGACATAATAACCTATTCAACAAGGATGTAAGTGTATGCATTAATAACTAGAGTATCTTATGTCGTGTAAACAAAAGTAATTATAAATAAATACATTTTTAAATAAATTTTATTTGGAATACCAACAGTTTTTACAAATTAGGTTTACAAAGATTTATTTTTCTAATAAACCAATTACAGGTATTCGCTTAAGACTATCAAAATGCGATTAAAGAAAGAAAAGCATAATATTTGTCATGCTGAGCAGGTAGTAGGTACAACTATAATCACGCCTAAATTGAGTTAAATTAAAACCCTTAAAATCCATTTATATCATTATATAACATTGATATGATACGCTTTTTGTATTGAAGCAAAGATAAGTGAAAAAGATCTAAGTCCTTATATTTTTTGTTGTAAACACCAGTGACTCTGCGCAGGAAGCCGTTACGGACATAATTAGTATCACTAAACTCACTATAGAACAAGCGTTTATGCCTTAAGTTAGTTCTATTAGGAACAAACAGGTAAATATTATTTATGAGATCACAGCAATCCAAATTATTATTTAATATTTTATACAAAAATGTTTGGTCTGATAGCTCTCGTCTAGATGACAAAGGTAATAGCTTATGAAAGTTACAGGACTCATCATAATTGTGAAATTTTACGCCAGAATCGTAATTTAATAGTTTAAGAAATTTATTCTGAACTCGATCAACATGAGAAATATATCTACTATATTGCGGATTCCAAATTTGGCTGGCGTACTCCACTTGACAACGGACATATGTAAAATAAAGTAATTTCTTAACATTAGCATCAGAAAATTTCTTTGATTGCCTAATAATAAAGCCTAACGTTTTCATCGCCTTGTTTACAATGTAATTAATGTGCTGATCGAATAAAAGTTTATTATCCAATAATATACCTAAGTCCTTAGCTACTGTCTTACATGCTAACATCTGATCTTGTATAGAATAAGAATATCTTATTAAGTCTTTATTTCTGGTAAATGAAATAAAAAAGCATTTCTTAACATTGAGGTGTAATCTATTTTCATAGCAATACGCACTGAACCTATTCAAATCATTTTGCAGACAAATCGCATCTTGCTGTGTTTTTATTCCTTTAAATATTTTAAGGTCATCAGCATACAATAATATTTTAGAAAATTTAAAACATTCTGTGATGTCATTCACCAGAATATTGAACAATAGGGGCCCGAGAATCGAACCTTGCGGGACCCCAGACGTAGCTGTCACCCAATCAGACCTATAGCCACCCACCACAACTGATGGACTCCTATTCCATATATAAGAAACAACCCAACGCAGTAGACTGCCGTGTACACCGATTGCGTCAAGTTTTTTCTCTAATACAAAAAAGTCAACTTTATCAAAACATTTACTATAGTCGGTGTACACGGCATCCACCTGTTGCCTTTCGTCCATGCATTTTTGTAAATAATTTGTGTAACATATTAGGTTGGTAACTGTGGACCGTCCCGCGACGAATCCATGTTGTGATGGGTTAAGGCTACTCTGGATTGCAGAGTACAATTGATCAAATACAATTTTTTCGAATAATTTTGAAATAATATTTAATTTTGATACAGGTCTATAGTTTTTAACCTCATTTTTCGTACCATCTTTATGAATTGGAGAGATAAAAGCCTGTTTCCAAATGGCTGGAAAAACACCGGTTGTTAATGAAAGATTGAATAAAAATGACAATGGTTTACAGAAAGCAGACGAACATTCTTTTAAAAGTATGGGCGGGATTTTATCAGAGCCGGCGCTTTTGTTAGTATTCAAATTTTGTATGTACCTCAAAACTAATTCCTCTGTAATTTGAATTGATGAAATGACATTGTTAGATGTCGATGGACATGAAATGTTAGTAGCTGGTTGCGACTTTTAATACACAGAAAAGAAATATTTAGAAAATAAATTGCAAATATCTTGTCCTTCACTGCAGGTTTCTGCATCATATCGCATGTACTTCGGAAGACCCCTATCCTTAAAGTTATATTTTATATAGGAGAAAAAACTTTTAGGATTTTGTAATATATTGGATTGATTTCTATTTCTGTACTCGAAGTAACATTTAGCCTCAAGCATTTTATGCTTGATTCTAAGTGCTTTATACCTATCTTCATCCAATGTATTATTATATTTTTTATATTTATGAAACCATTTAATTTTTTCATTTACTACTTTAATAAGTACAGGGGTATACCAAGGTGGATATTTGTGTGAGGAAATAAGCTTTTTAGGAATGCGCAGGTCCATGTACTTAAAAACATCATTATAAAAAATGGTTATACATTCTTCCAGTGACTTGTCTCTAAAAGCACAATCCCAATCTATAGTTCTTAAATCATCCGTTAAGATGCCATAGTCACATTTATAGAAACAATAAGTATATGTCGCCTTTTCCATCAAAAATTTTAAATTACTTAGTTTTAAATCGATAATTAAGGTTTTATGAGCACGATCTTCTGGGACCAATGGGAAATTAATAGCATTCCATCTCCGCAACAGCCAAGCAGGTCGTAGGCTTAATATTGAGTGGCAAGGTGTGCCTGTAGCTCACAATAGTTTCCCAAAATATCTGGGCATTACTCTGGATAGGTCACTTATCTTTAGTAAGAATTGCCAAAACATAAAAAAGAAGGTGCACACTCGGAACAATCTATTAAAGCGCCTTACTTCTACTGGATGGGGAGCAACACCTCATGTTCTGCGGACTACTGGGCTGGCGTTATCCTTTTCTGCAGGCGAGTATGCATGTCCTGTATGGAGCCGTTCAGCTCATGCAAAGCTGGTGGATACAGCCTTAAATGAGACTTGCCGGATCATAACTGGTTGCCTGAAACCGACCCCGGTTAGCCAACTGTACCCACTAGCCGGAATAGCGCCTCCAGTTGTTCGTAGATCTGTGGCTAGCTCCTTTGAAAGAGCAAAGATGGAGTCAGATGCACGGCATCCTTTGCACGACCACATCCCAGTGACACAACGGCTGAAAAGCCGTAATGGCTTTGTTAAGTGCGTCACTCCTCTTTGCACAGACCCCGAACAAGCGAGGTGCAACCTTTGGCAGGAGGGGGTGACCCTACCAGATCCTTTCGTCCCGATTGCTGAGAGCTTGCCGCCTGGCCATAATTTGCCATGGTCGGTTTGGAAATCTTTAAATAGACTTCGGACTCAGACCGGCCGGAGTAAGGAAAACATGACCAAGTGGGGCTTCTTGGAGGGTTCCGATGTAGGTTGTTTGTGTGGTGCAGTTCAAACAATGAACCACCTAACATCGTGTCCTGCGTGCCCTAGCACCTGCACGCAGGACGATCTTATGACAGCGTCTGTCAGCGCTGTCAACGTAGCCAAGTTCTGGGCCGCGACGGTGTAGTGTCTGCCATCGACACGCTAAGAAGAAGAATGGGAAATCAGCTTGGATTAACTCCAAAGTCGTAAAGTTAGCTAGTACTAAATCTAAATAATTATCGCAGTAGTTATATAAATAATTGAACTGCTTCAAACCCGAATAAGAAAAGTAATCCAGCATACAGTTATAAAGAGTACATGAGGTAGGTATGGGTATTAAAAAATTTGAATTTGTTCGTTTTTCCCATTTCAATTTGTCCATATTAAAATCCCCGACTATTAAGAATAAATCCTCAACACAGTTATCCATAATCGAGCTAACCTTTTCGAAGTAAGTACAAAGGTTATTCTCATAATGTTGATCTGGGGGTATGTAGGCACAAGAAATATGTAACTGATGTGTACTACCTATTTTTAACGTAACCCATAGATCTTCTGCAACTGTACGCCAGCTACATTGTTCAAAAACACATAGATCAGATTTAAGAGCTATCAAAATGCCACCCCCATAGGTTTGGCCGGTTGCCGCATAATCCCTATCACGTCTGTACACCGTATACCTATTGTCAAAAATCTCAGAATTAAGAAAAGAACCGGTCAGCCAAGTCTCCACTAAAATTATAATCTCGTAATCATTACAGGCAATATTACTAGCTAAAATAGGAATTTTAGTCCGCAAACCCCGTACATTTTGGTAAAAAATTCGTAAGGCCATCATTGAGTCAAGAAATGCAAAACCACAATAAGGAATTCAATTATGGAGCATAAGCAGGCAGCAATAAGGTTCACGCGCAGTACTGGGTACTTAATCATTACTGGACCTCTTTTTGCGTAAACAATAACGGTTCTCAAATAATTATAACATTTAAACTGCCCAACAGTTTGATTTCTGGATTGCAGATCCATAGAATAAGCGGCAATCTCATTGAGAATTGATTAAGCCATAAATTTTATAAAACTTAGGTACTTATATAAGAGTCCGAGAGACTCTATATAATATTCTCTTACTGAAGAAAGAACAAACACCTTTGATCCTAGGCCTAACACAGTTCTAAAGTTAGAACAAAACAGTACCTGAATTATATAGAAAATGAGAATAACCTTGAAATATATTGTGGTTAAGGCTTTGCGCCACTTTCAGATGTATTTTGGGTAATATTCTGTGCCCCTTTCAGACTTATCATGGATAAGACTCCACACCCCACCAAAATGAGTAAGGAAAAATATTTGCCATATTCTTTTTTCAAAGTTTTCGTCGTAGGCTGAGGCTAGGCTAAAACAGGCTAAATCAGGCTTGCTAAGGCTAGGCTTAGTAACATTATTATCCCCCCCCACTTTTTTTAATTATTTTTTTTATTTTATTTATTTCTTTTAATGTCTATTAAGTAGAGTGTATCTATATGTGAAGTGAAGGGTTAAAACATAAATTTCATTACTCTGGTGGAGGGGTAATTCTGTTTTTTTTTACATTAATATTTACGTAAACTCTCCGAGAGCCTTCGATTATCTGGATGTCCGACATCCATAAATCTTGCAGTTAGGTGAGTATTATTGTAATAATAATAAACAACTCTACCTTCTTATTTGCTCATGTCAATGTTCATTATTGTTTTTGTTTTTTTTTTTTTTTTTTTTTATCCCCTTTATCTTGCAACTGTCGCTTTTCGGACATTTAGCAACTTGTGTGGCTAGTTGGATTGTGTCTTGCAAACTTCCTTTGATGTTCACAAGCTAGAGATCACAGGGCCTGTTACGCTTTAGTCTGCGTTTGCCCGACATTGGGATCATCAGATTTGTTGCCAGTTAATTTGGATGATGAATAAGCTTTGTGCGGTATTTTTCGATGGTGGTTTTGACTTCCTCCTTCACAGTTCTTATATTTAGGTCGTTGTGCAGTGTTTCATTGGTCACGAACCATGGGGCTCCAGTTATTTGTCGCAGTATCTTATTCTGGAATCTTTGGAGTATTTCTAGGTTTGTGTTAGCAGCACTGCCCCATAATTGGATACCGTAGTCCCAAATAGGTTTGAGGGTACATTTGTACAATAAAAGTTTGTTGTCCAGTGATAGTTGTGACTTTTTACCCATTAGCCAGTGCATTTGCCTCAGTTTTAGCCCAAGCTGAAGTCTTTTAGTGTAGATATGTTTGTGCCATGTTAGCCTTCTGTCTAGATGCATGCCCAGATATTTAGCACTTTGGTCTTGTGGTATTTCAACCCCATTAAGTTTGACAGGTGGACAGTCATTTTTTCGAAGTGTAAAGGTGACATGAACAGATTTAGTCTCATTAGCTTTGATTCGCCATTGTTTAAGCCAGGTGGATATTTCATTGAGACTGGTTTGGAGTAATTTTGATGCTATGACTGGGTTATCATGTGCAGCAATGATTGCTGTGTCATCTGCAAATGTGCCAAGAGTCACATTTTCATTGCAAGGTAAGTCAGCTGTGTGGAGTAAGTAGAGTATTGGTCCAAGCACGCTGCCTTGAGGGACACCCGCGTCTATTTTGTTGAGAGATGTGACAGCATTTCCTTCCTTCAAAAAGAAGAACCTATTTTCTAGGTAAGACTTTAGTATTAAAAAGAAGTTCAATGGTAAGACTTTTTTTAGTTTACTAAGGAGGCCCTCATGCCAAACTCTGTCAAAAGCCTGGGCTATATCAAGGAATACTGCTGAACAATACTCTTTGTTTTCAAAAGCTTTTTGTATTTTGTTGGTTATCCTGTGAACTTGTTCAATTGTGCTATGTTTGTTTCTGAATCCAAATTGGTGAGATGGGATCAGCTTTCTTTCATCAATCACTGGGTTCAGTCGAATCAGAATAAGCGTTTCTAGGAGTTTGGCTAGGATTGGTAGCAGGCTTATAGGCCTATAGCTTGCTGTGTGTTCAGGTTTTTTCCCAGGTTTAGGGATCATGATTACTTGTGATACTTTCCATTCAGGGGGCACAAAGCCTCTATGTAGGATTGAGTTAAAGAGGTAAGGTAGATATTTAAGGGCTGCCTCTGGTAGTTCTTTCAAAATTTTGCCTGTAATGAGGTCGTAGCCAGGCGCTTTTTTATCTTTCAAGCTTCTGATGATAGTAGTTAATTCTTTAAGGGTGACTTTCTGTATTGGAAGTTCCATTTGGTATGGTTCCTGTAGATTGTTAAGGTCTGCCCTAATGCAGTCATCGGGGTCATTTGGTATGAAGACTTTAGACAGGTGTCTGGCAAATGTTTCTGCTTTGTCTTCATTAGTTCTTGCCCAAGTATTATCTTCCTTTCGTAGTGCTGGTGAGATTTTTTTTGGTTGCTTTAGTTTTCTTGTAGCCTTCCATAGTGAGTAATCTGATGCAGCTGTAGCATCTAGGTTTTTAATATAGTCCTGAAACGATTGGTTTACTTCTCCATCTAGAGATTTCTTTACAGTTTTTGTCAAGTAATTTAGATACTTTTTTATTTTAGGGCATCTTGTTTCTTGCCACAGTTTTCTAATTTGTCTTTTCTCAGAAACTCTTTTTTCTATGAAAGGACTACAAACAGGGTCAGTTCTGGTGCTGATATTGCTATTAGGGGTTGACTTCCAAGCTGTTTGTTGTATGCACTCAGTGAGATGGCAAACTGCATAGGAAATGTCCTCATTATTCCTTAGTGGTATGTAAGTCTCCAGGGTACTATTTATGATGTCTCTGAATAGAACCCAGTCTGTTTTTTTATTATAAAGAACACACTGCTTTTCTGTTAGTATGGGCTCTGTGTCAATTTGGAGAAACACAGGGGAGTGGTCAGAGGATAATTCATTGCTTGATGAACATGTTGTGTAGTGGGCTGATAGTCCTCGAATGATATAAAAGTCCAATAAATCAGGTATTTTTTTAAGATCTGTGGGCCAATATGTTGGGGTCCTAGATGATTCAGTACGCATATTTAGATTACTTATAGTTCTGTACAGTATTCTGCCTTTTGTGTTGGTGAGTCTAGATGCCCAGTTTTGATGCTTAGCATTATAGTCTCCTCCAGCAATAAATTTGTTGCCTAGTTTTCTAAAGAAGTTAGTATATTCATCTTCAGTAATGGTGTGTCTCGGTGGGCAATATAGTGAAGTTATTACAAGAGGGCCTGTTTTCTGCTCAATGGATATGTTTGTGGCTTGTATTTTAGGTGTACGATAACCTTCCAGCTGGCAGTGCTTTATGTTCTCTTTGATCAGTATACCTGAGCCGGCATAGGCAGCATTACTGGGATGATTGGTGCTATAGAAACTATAGTTTGGCATTTCAAAGTGACTTTTATCCGTAAAGTGTGTTTCTGTTATCAGTATAATGTCTAATTTGTGTCTTCTTATAAATAGTTTTAACTCGTTAGAGTGATTTGACAGCCCATTGGCATTCCAAAGGACTACTTTAAGCATTGCGTGAGTTGGGCAATTAGGCCTGTGAGAAGGCTTGTCATTTCAGTCATTTGCTTCATGAGTTGGAGTAAAGTGGCTTTTGTATCCAGTATCGCATTTGTATTACCCATTGAAGGCGGGTTATGCAGGTCTTCATGAATCTGGGCTTTTTGTCCTTTAAGTATGTCTGAATAAAGTCCACTGCGGCCATGTTCTTGCATTTTTGGTACAGTTTCAAGTGTGTCATGTCTTGGTTTTTGTGGAACATTATTCTCTTTCACTCTCAAACGAGGAAATTTAATTTTTTGGAGGTCTTTGTAAACACTACATCCTTTATAATTAGCTGGGTGATTACCTTCGCAGAGTACACATAATACCTTATCCGACTTCTCTTTTCTTTCACAATCTTGAGTTAGGTGAGCCCCTGCACATTTAACACAGCGGGGTTCTTTGTAGCAAAACTTTTTGGTATGCCCGTATGATTGGCATTTTCCACATTGGGGTATGACACGTTTTTGATGGAAAGCCTCGAAGGATATAACACAGTGAAGGAGTCTCTGCACATTGTAAATGGTTTTGTTGTTGGGGTCAGTTTTCAATTCAACTATGAACATTGGCAAGGGCTTCTTAGTAACTGAGTGTTTCATGTTCCATATATTTATCACTTTGTGTCCCAATTCTTCGATTTCGTTTTTTATCTCAGTTGGGTCAGCAGAATGGTGCATTTTTTTAAGAACTACTCTGAAGCTGCGATCTTCTTTCGGTTTGTAAGTATGGAATTCAATATTTTTTTTCTTCAGTTCTTCTACCAATTTTGAGTAGGCCTGCAGTGACTTCGGCTGCACCTTCACTCGTTCGTCCCTCAGAACAGCCAGGTCATACTCATCAGTTATAACTTCATTGAGTAGACCCACAAGTGGGGTTATATTTTCGACGCCATAGATGAACACTGGCGGGGGCTTGGGCTGTTTTTGCAGTGGCTCATTGTTGTTATAAGAGTTTGGGGTGGATTCGAGGTTTTTTTCGGGGTCCAGGCCTTCAAAACTGTTTGAAATCGGAACTTTTGTTGGGGCGGCATTTAGCCAGTAGTCTGGCTTGTGCTGTTTTCTTTTGGTTGGGTTCACGTTTTCGGGGCTCGAGATCGGCCTTTTTTGGTTGGAGGTCGGTCTTGAAGGCATTTTGTTAAATAATCCAGTATGGAAGACTTGTTGGACCATCTTTTTTTGGTTGGAATTATTAATATTGGAGGCATCTTCCAGAGACGCAATGTTTGACATTTTTTTTTTATATATTTGTAACTGGTAGGCCTTGGTCAGTCGGGCCGACTTCCGGGCGTCGACCGACTCGTGCGATTGTCCGTCAGAGACCACTTTATTTTATTTTATCGATCACTGGGCGACACTATTTCAGATGGATGGATGACAGTTCAAAATGACGATTTTAGATTTAGATTTGCATCACAGTTTATCATTTAATCACGTTATCCGAGGCGAACTCCATATTTTACGCGCGCACTACACTCAAATCTTTGCGAGTAACACACTTTCGTGGCAAGAGAAAGCGTATTGGCACTGATTTTACGCGATTAACTGGGAGGTGTTACACAAACAATCCAACTCGGCCTAGGGTTGCCAGGCGAAATTGTTTTTGTTAACACTCTTAATCTTGTCAGTATGCTTGTTCTTGCAAGTTTGAATACAATTTCGTCTGACATAATGATTTTGTTTCATAACATAATATTTTCTTGTGCCCTATGATGCCGGCTTAGAATAAATAAAAATGAATAAAATAAAATAAATTTATTGGCTTTTACAAAAGTTCAGTTCATAATTACAGCTGGTGTCTTCCTTTAAGTTTACAAAAACCTGTGTCGGAAGGCACCGCTCCTCCTTAAATAGATAGCCTTATACTAGAACAATGAAAAGACAAACGCACAACAATTCTCAAAAAGTTACAAAACAAAGAGAAAAAAAAATACATAATAATATATTATTACTAAGTACCTACAATAAAATTAAAAAACAGAGAGAGTGTGTGTGTGTGTGTTCCCTACGTGTTTTCCAAAATTGCCTCTGTTTCATCATATGTCTTACATTTCAACCAGTTTGTAATAGCTTTTTTACATTCGTAGATTTTTTTCCCGTGTATCTTAAGTTCTTTATTAATTTTGTTGTAAAGAACAACAGACCGTTTGAAGTATTGTCTGCTGGCAAATACAGTATTAACTCTAGGGGCTCGTACAACTTTATCTTTACGTCTTCTACTTTCAATATCAGGGTTGTATGGTAAGGACTTGTGCTTTCTTAAAACTGTTTGCAAAATATATAAGGTGTAAAAAAATTAGCTGAGAATATTTTAAGGGGTGAACCAGTACGTGAAACTGAACAACTTTCCCCAAGGAACATAGGTCAAAATATGAAAAAATAATTTGACCCTCCCATACTTCGTGTGTTACCCGGTCGGGATAATTTGTATGGGAGGGCCAATTTTTTTTTCATATTTCGACCTATGTTCCTTGGGGAAAGTTGTTCAGTTTCACGTACTGGTTCACCCCTTAAAATATTCTCAGCTAATTTTTTTACACCATGTAGAGCTTCCTAACAGACAAAAGATTACTCAAATTGTATAAAGACTCGGTAGAAAAAGATAATTTTTTGTAATGCATTAAGAATAAGAATAATTTATTTAGATCAAAGTTTAACAAGTGTACATGATAAATAACATTAAGTTCATCGTAAATAAAATTATGCTGAATATGTAAAAAAGGTTTACAACCAATGATCACGCTAAGCATTTGAATGAAGCCTGTGTTATGATCATTGGATGCTTACAAAGCATTTGTATTGGGGACAAATTATGTAAAGTTTCAAATAATTATATTTAAATTTAAATGTAGTATGTTAGTGTGTCTAGTGAATTAAGAGCTAGGGAGGGAAAGGAGAGGGGAGATTGAGAGTGAAGGGTTAGGAAATTGTGTTGACTTATTATTAAAACTTATACTAGAATTAGGTAAACATCAAAATAAATTATACTACTATGCTAAGAAGATTTTCAGTCTGCTCATAATTTAACGTAAGAAGCCAACGGGTCACTATTTTCTTTAACTCGTATTTTGATTTTTGAAAGATATCAAGGTTTTTATTTACGATATTGTAAAGTCTAGGACCTTGGAAAATCATGAATCTATTTAAGAAGAAAGTCCTACTTTGTAATGATGGACAAACATTAAAATTTCGCCGAGTAGGTTGGTTCGCCGGTGTGTAGTGTGTCAGGGCATGTTGCCTTATAGTCGCGTGTAGTATGTAAAGTTGTCTTACAGTAAGTGTAGCTGTTATTTTATATAGTTCTCTCGTTGGAAACCTGTATGGTTTGAAAAGGCAAATTTTTAGAGTTAATCTCTGCGCACGTTCGACTACCAATATGTGTGTCTTGGCCGAGCCACCCCAGCAGGTAATTGCATAGGATAAAACAGACTGACATAGTGCAATATATATTCGTTTAACTAGTAACCCACAGCCTACATGTCTTATTTGCTTAAATATATATGTGTGTTTCCTTATTCGTGCTGATAGTTTTCGAAGATGTTCGTCAAAGATTAAGTTGTTATCAATAATTACTCCAAGATATTTTATTGAGTTTGTTGCTTGAATAGGTTGACAGTTACAACTTATAGCGGGTGGATAAGCACATTTGTGAGAAGTAATATATGAATTTGAGAGGATGTTAGAGAGGCCTTTGGAATTTACAATTGAAAAACACATAAACATTGTTTTATCCGCATTTAGTGTTAGGTAGTTTGAGGCAAGCCAGTGGCATACTATGTCAAAACCTTTTTGAGCAGAGTTAAATACTTCCGGCCATGAGTTAGCTGTAAAAGTCAGCGTTGTGTCATCTGCGTATGAGACAATGGTACAATATTCCAATTGGAGATCACATAGTTGGTTTATGTAGCATAAAAACAGAGTAGGGCCAACAATACTCCCTTGCGGGACCCCGTAAAGTACCGGCAATTCATCGCTCGTGAAATTTCCAATTTTAACACGTTGGGTTCTATTCGTCAGGTAACTTTCGAACAATTTAAGCTGATTTCCTCGAATACCAATTGTTTCTAGTTTTTTTAGGAGTAAAGAAATTGACACCGTGTCAAAAGCTTTTGCCAAGTCAAGGTATATAGTAATACATTTTTTCTGATCGTCCAATTCCTTAGCTATTTTGTTAGTAAAAGTCAAGAGTGCATCCTCCGTTGATTTACCTGATCGAAAACCAAATTGGTTCTTCGATAAAAGGCTATTTTGTTCCAGAAATTTTACAAGTCTATTATTAATTATTTTCTCAAATATTTTAGATAAGGTTGGAAGAATTGAAATTGGCCTATAGTTGCCTACAAAACTACGATCACCAGCCTTATATATAGGGCATATGGTTGATTTCTTGAGTGCATTTGGGAATATACCATGTGTAAGGCAGCCGTTAAAAACGTGAGTCAGAATAGGGACTAGGACTTCTTTAACTATTTTAATCATCATGGCGTTTATTCCATCGTATCCCGTAGCGCAGTCGGTTCTAAGGGCTTGAATCTGTGACTCTATTTCATGTTCAGTGATGTCGAGAAATACAAAAGATTTGGAGCTGTTATTACCGCTTGCATCGCATATACGTGAGTTAAATGACGGGGTGGCGGGGATGACTTCTGCCAGGTTTGCGAAAAAGTGATTAACACTGTTTATCGCTACCTGTTCCGTGTTTTTTGATGATATAAGTTCAATAGAAGTATTTTTGGGTCTCTCCATATTAGCAATTGATTTAATTGCTGTCCATAACTTTTTATTATTTTTACCGGCGGAATCTATCACATTTTTTTCATATTTACGCTTTAGTTTTTTGAGAAGGGAATTACAGAAGTTACGATAACGGCGATATGTTGTTCTGAGGGAATCGTTGACGGGACTTGATTTTAGGCTTTTATTCAATTTGTCACGATGTCGCACGCAGCGCAAGAGTCCAGGTGTCATCCACGGTTTCTTAATTCTATTTTTACAAGTCAGTTTTTGTTTGCGTGTAGTTTTATCTGCAGCAGTTTTTATGAGTGTTACTAATAAGGTCATTGCTTCATTTGGGTCCATTGTATATATACGAGAAAAATCATATGATTTGAACTCAAGGGCAAACATATTATAATCAATTTTTTGTACATTATTACTAACAGTAGTATTAGTTTTTATCCAGTTTAGACAGGAGAGTACTGCAAAGTGGTCCGTCACTGTTGAATTTATCACAATGTTTGTGGATTTCAGTTTTGTCTTTAGGACAACATGGTCTAGGCAACTATTTTCACGCGTAGGAATGTCATACGCGAGAAATAAGCCTTCAAAGGTTATTGATTCTGTGTAATGTGTGTAGTTTTTATCGTTATTGTTTGGTGCTACATTTATGTTAAGGTTACCAATAATAACAATGTTAGGAAAGTCTCTGTAAACGTGAAGTTAATTTCGTAAGGAGTTAATAAACGGGTCAGCGTTTTTGAAGCAGTCTGGTCGATACATTCCTATTATTACTACAGATTTGTCAATTTCAATAATTAGGGCTGTGGCTTCAGTGAGATCCGCTTGTGTTACTTTTGGTGATAATGATGACTTGTGGTAGACCACAACTCCATCGTTTTGGTTGACATTTATTTCCGTACTATAAGAAACATAGCCACTGAGTTTAGGCAACGTGTTTACACAGGAAAGCCAGGCTTCAGTTAAAATAATAATATCAACTTGCAACTCAATGCAAGCGAGAAGGGTGCAAAAGTTGTCGAAATTACGGTTTATGCTACGCACGTTTTGGTGAAGAATTTTCAGATCATTATTTGGGTGAGGAATCAGCAGAACTCAAAAATAAACAGAACTGAAGCTAAAATTATCAATATTAGAGATTAAATCATCCATTGTACCTAAAGTTAATTAACTTTACTTTTATAAAATTTAAAAAGTGCTTATCAAGTAAAACACACAAACGACGCTCTAGGCGCCAACATAGTCGATTGAGTTTATGTATGCAAACTCAGCATTTTTCTTGGCCGGGCACTCTGAGTCACCTGTTTTATGTTGACACGGCTTTTTGAAGTGCAGACAAGTAGCACATTTAGGTGCGTCATTCTGTTTTCCGCAGTCCTTGATTTGATGACCTTATTCCCCACAGTGCCCACAAGTAGGTTTTTCTTCTTTACAGAATTTGGCAGCGTGACCGTACTTTTGGCATTGATAACAGCGTGTTACCAGCGTAAAGTCTCTTATTGGACAAGAAGACCAGTTTATATATGCTCGATTTTGTGCGACGAGGGTTTTACGTATTTCTGCTGATACTTCCAAAATATAATTTGTTGTCTCCAATCCCTTCCTTCCCGATTTATGACTGAGTTTTACCTCTGTCAAATATTTTTCTAGAGTTAAAATAGGCATGTTTTCACTAAGGTTATGCTTAAAAATACATTCAAAAACTTCTTTTTCGGTCATAGCTGTGGGCACACCAATTACTATAATTCTAGGTCTTCTTTTTCGGAGCTCATCAATGGTAAGTTTTGATGAGGATGATTTCACCGTTTCTTTCAGCTTTTCAATGTCGTCTTTTTTCTCTGCACTAATCATTACTCCCCCATTTTTTATTTTACGTATACCTCGAAGTTGTAGCTTCAATGTTTCAGGGCAGATGAGTTTCTGGACCAGTTCTTTGGTATCGTCACTGGTTTTATTCTTGTCGGCCGGGTAGATAGCTACTGCGTTCATGGTATTTGTTCGGATGAGTGAGTTACTGCTACCTTTTATTACCATGTCAGCAAAAGTTGGCGTAGATGGTTTAGGATGGGGAGTCTCTTTAATGCACATCTTTAATTCACTTAGACGCTCTGCCATTTCTTCTTTTTCTAAGGAGGCTTCAAGTGCTACATAGCTGGTCATTGCTTTCTGTTTAGCAGATTGATATTCTACTAATCTATGCCCAGTGTCAAGGGTAATTTTACGGCAGAAATGATGGATTTTGTTCTTTTGTTCTACGTTAAGCTTGCTCTCTGATGTGATAGCGCAGATTTCAGTTAGGTACTACTCAATAGATGTCATCCATTTTTGTTCATAATCCGTTCTTACTAGTCCTGTAGGTGGCACTCCCTGCTGAGTTTAAAGCGGAGGTACGGGCGTAGGTGGTGTTCGCTGAGTAGTGCTGCTGCGGCTGGCGAAAGAACTTTCCATTCCAGATCTATGTTGTCCTGCAGGATCTCCCATCATGATTCCCTTGGTCTAAGTGCAGACACCAAAAACATAGGTTACACATTTGCTATACACACAACACTTAAATTATTACATCACTAATTATACGTGACTTTACTGCTTACTCGGATCTAGGGCACGAATTTTTAAGCGCAATTTAAATTAATTGAAATTATTTAAAACACGTCTGCTTACTCTGATGGCTAGATTGTCCATCGTTACTTTGATAAGGCTACGTTACTTTGATAAGGCTACGTTGGGCGCGTTCAACTTCTAGAAAACGAGTTTTTGCTGCACCACCCCATACAGAAATACAATAGATCAGGATGGACTGTACCAAAGAGATGTATATTTTTCTAAGGAGATCTCTCTCAGTGCTTTGCCGACCCACAACCGACCTTGGTACCACATGTCGAAGCGTCTTAAAAATCCATATGAGTTTTCTGACTCTCGATATAACATGTTCAACATGTGAATACCAGGACAGTCGCTGGTCAAGAAAGACCCCAAGATATTTTGTTTGGTCAACCCTATTTATAATTGAGCAGCTGCATCCATTGTTATTTAATATTGTGGCACAGTGATGTATTTTAATATTTAAGTCATCAATTGACTGTGAGTTATTATAAATATTGTAGCAAATATAGATGGTCTTGGCAGTGTTAAGAGACAAAAGATTATTGCACAACCAGTTATTTATTTGCCGCATACCCATTTCTGCACAATTTTTGGCGTCAATCCAGGAATTACCAGAGAAAACGATGGCGGTGTCATCTGCGTACGAAAATATTTTTGCTTTATCTACATTCAGGGCGCATAAATCATTAATATATATGAGGAATAGTGTGGGGCCAAGGACACTACCCTGTGGCACTCCGAATGACACAACCTCGTCCTCACTAGTGTGGGAGTCAAGTTTAACTCTTTGCCTCCTGTTCGTCAGATAGTCCCTAAATAAGTCAAGGGCCGTTCCCCTTATACCTATGGCTTCCAGTTTATGTACAAGGATAGAGAAAGAGACAGTGTCAAATGCCTTTTTAAGATCTAGAAACACTGATATGCATTTTTTATGTTTATCCAGTAAATCAGCCACCATAGAGCTCAATGCGGAGACTGCATCCTCAGTCGATTTTCCTTGACGAAAACCAAACTGAGATGTAGGGTGATAGTATATTGAAGCGCTCCAGGTAGCTGAGTAACCTAGAGTTCAGCAGTTTTTCAAGTACCTTAGAAATTACAGGCAGTACCGATATAGGGCGGTAGCTGTTGACACTGCCCTTTTCCCCACCCTTGTACACCGGTGTAATGATTGAGAGTTTGAGCAGTGACGGAAAAACCCCTTGGTGAAAACATAGATTAGCTAGATGGTTTACTATAGGTATTATTTCAGATCTGGCCTGTTTTATAAAAGACGTAGGTATGTTGTCCCCTGGGGCACTGTTAGATTTCAATGACATTATAATTCAATTAACTTCGTCTTCGTCCGCGTCTAGTAGGACAAATGAGTTAGGTTGATATGGTAAATTATTTAAATAGCTGTCAGCATCAGTGGATGTATTTATTTGTGTGGCAAGTTGTTCACCTATATGAGCAAAATAGTCATTTACAAAGTTAGCTGACGCAATTGGGGATGATTTCACATTTAGCAATTCTGCGTTCATATTGTGATTTTTAGTAGTATAGGTGATGTTTTTAATGTTTTTCCACAATTGCTTGTTATTTTTAATTGAATTAGCAAGTAACTCCCGTTCGTATTGTCTTTTAATCTTTTTGATTAGTTTATTACAATAGTTTCTGTATCTCACGTATATAATTTTTTTTATTTCATTAGTAGGGTCATTTTTTAAAGTCATTTGTAACTTATTGCGGTTTCGAATACAACGTAGGATTCCAGCTGTAATCCAAGGTTTAATAATACGGTATTTTTTTGGTATTGTTGAGATTACCGTGTTATCTTTTATTGCCTCGATAAGTTTATACGTTAGTCCCTCTATTACCATATCAGGGTTGTCACTTAAGAGTAATTGAGACAGATTTTTAGATTTTAGGTCACTCAAGGCAGCTTCAAAGTCTATAGATGTTTTTGTCCTAGTCTCTTTGTAACTTGTTTTTACTTTAGACAGAACGAGAAATGTTGTAAAATGGTCTGTGATAGAGGTGTGTAATACAGCTACTGAAGCCTGGAATTTCAGTTTGTTATATTTTAGCATAACGTGGTCCAAACAATTTTTTTCCCTGGTAGGTATTGTATGTCCCGGAAGAATTCCATGCAAAGACAACATATTCAGATAATGAGTACGATTTTTTTGTTCATGTGGTGGTTCTTTATTTTTAAGAGTAATATTAATATCACCCGTAACTATGATAGTTTTAGCTGAGTGCAAGCTTTCAAGGTGATCATTCAAAGAATCTAAAAAACTTTCCGCAACAATATTTGAAGGAGATCTATAGATGCATAGAATGGTGCTATTTAGTATATTAAGCTGGAGACAAGATGCATGCTTGAGTTTTACTTCCACTACTGTATGTCTCAATGTATCTTTAATATAAACAACTACTCCGTCATTTTGGTTCAGTTGACACTTGGTATAGTACATTTGATAATTAGGCAATGTTGGTAGTGGTTTGTTACTGTCAATTCTGCACTCTGTTAGGACAATTACATCTATGTCAATTGAGATATCTGTTAGTGTTAATAAAAAGTCATCAAAGTTGCAGTATATGCTCCTTATATTTTGAGAGATCATTGTGAAATCACTTTTCTTTACATGAATATAATTTTTAAGTTTTGACACGTCACAATCAAAGCTACGTGCCACTTCCAGCGCGTCTATTTCATTTATTGTATTGATTGTGTCATTCATTATGATTCAATAAAAGTTCTGAAGTCTTAAAAGCAGGGGGGCGTTTCGAGTAATAAAATTTCATTCTTGTATCTACGAACAGAATAATAGCATCACCCCATTTCTTTTCCGTAGGTGTCGTAAGAGACGACTAAGGGACTCGAGGGTTACATGTGTGTTACAATTTTAGGCTACAAGCCGACATCCTATCACTATACTGATACACGACTTTTCTGAAGAGGCCTTCAAATATTAGTCAGACGTGGCGATTGCGACCGTATTTGACGGACGTTACCACTCCGCTTTTCCCGCAAGGGATAAAGACGTGATATGTGTAAGTCTGTGTAAAGGGTTAGTTCCACCAAAATGAGGATCTAGTTCAGGCATGTAATGTTTCTATTTTTTGGATTTTTCTTTGGTTTTAATTATGTTGTTAACAAAACCAGTTGTTTATTGTAGTGGGTTGATTATATCCTGTAATATTTGTTCAGCTTAAAATAATAAATAGGTACTTATTCCTTGTAGTAAGCTTCAATGCGACATATCTTACTTTCTAGATTTGTCTTTAAAACTGGAAGATTATAGTAATCTTGTTATACAGTTATTATTCTCAGTGAACATAAGTAAGTGGTCAGACCTTGGACTAAACAATTCAGTAAAATAAGGTACTTGATTGTTCTATAATCAATCACACACACATATCACTAAATTCCGGGTTTCCGAAACCAAGATTGCTAGCGAATTTGTGTGCTTGCTACCCATACAGAAAATGCATTGGTAGGACTGACAGTTTTAAATACTCGTAAACATGCTACTTGCAGGTAGAAATAGGTAAAATGAAACCTATTTGATTAAAATTGGTTAATTACAGATCCAACTTAAGAATCCAAATAAGAGCTAAAATATAAAGCAATATGAAGCACGAAACCCCCGAGGTCAAAGATTAAAATTGCTCCTCTATCTTATTTATATCAAAAAGATATCAGACCCCGAGGTCAAAGCTCAAGTAACTTTTTTTTTTAAACAAAAAATATTAGAGTATATGTGATTCATGAACAACATGAGTGGGAGCACACTTCAATATTTTTGCCTATTAAAATCAATTAATGGAGAGGCATATGCCCAACAGTGGGTGAAACCATGCTGACGAAGAAGAAGCTAATCAATTATTTAATTTTAGCAGGTACTTGCACATACAAATATGGATTGTTTGAGTTGTTATAGAATTCAGCTAAAGAGTGCAACACTATTCAATTAATCTACGGTCATAAAACTATTGTTTTTAAAACTAATGTTTGCAGTAGCTAGGTTGTTCCAGAAATAGTTCTCCGAAGATCATGAACTGAATGAACAGAAACCAGAGTATCTACAAAAAGGCTAACGTTATAGTTCACTTCAGTGGATGACAGTATAATATAAGTACAGAATTAGATAAGTTTAAACATATATTTTAAGGACGGCAATTTACAAAATATCTGAGGTACCTTATTTTTATATTCTTACATGAAAGAACTTTATAAAGTATATTTTTTTCAGGTATACATAGTATTTCCACACCCGAGTGTGGATGACAATAAAGTAATATACTTAATTAAAATTCTTTATATCCCCTAAAGTTTAGGAGAAAAAGACAGTCACAACGTCGCTCCGAGCAACCATGATGTAACGAACCCCACTAAGTCGCCTATGAGTTTGCGAATGATGATGGGGCTTGTTCAAGTTCTAACACTTGAAAGAGTATCAGACCTCGAACAATGTCCCAAAATAGTATAAATAAATGGCTCGTGATGTAAATTATTAACATGATCGTCTAGATAGTTGGTAGGACCCATTACGTTGTGTATAATGTAGAAAATAAGTAACCCAAACAGTTCTTTAAGAAGGTACATGGATTTCCTGACATGAGTAAAGGCTGGACAGGATCGGGAAAGGTATATGAGCCTCACGGGGCCCCCTCTCCGCCCCTGAGAAGTAGAACCCTCACCCCTTACAGATATTCAGAATTGATATCCATTTTCCCTTAGTCGTCCTTACACAACTATCAATTGTGCAAACCCGACCAAAAGAGCAGACATCACAACTGAATTCTGTGTTAATTCGGTTCTCCCTGAACTGGATAGTGGGTTTTGACACCCAGGGTTAAACAGATTGCACCAACAGACAGGTGCTGTGATGTACTAGACACCACGGAGAAGTATTTAGGAATCTAATAGATTCAGATGTTCATAGAACAACATCCACACTAGTCCACACTTCCACACTAATATTATAAATGCGAAAGTAACTCTATCTGTCTGTCTGTCTGTCTGTCTGTCTGTCTGCTACGCTTTCACGGCCAAACCGCTGAACCGATCTTCATGAAACTTGGCACAGAGATTGCTAGCACACCGAGAACGGACATAGGCTACTTTTTATCACCATTTGAGGGTCTGGAGTATAGGTGTAGACTACCAGGTGTACCACCAAGAGCCCAGCTAAACTATTAGAGATACAGGCATGGTTCCAAAACAAAAGTTGTTCAGTATGATGGGCCGCTTCTTTTCACAAGGACTTTGGGGATCTGGAGTACCTTATGTAGACCACCAGGTTCAAAGTTCAAAGTTCAAAGTTCAAAGTTCAAAAGTTTATTCGCATCAAACATGGTGGTTATGGTGTTACAGTTTGGTACAGTGCAAAGACATGTTTCGCCATATTAATAAATAGCATGCAAATATAATGTAGGTGAGCAGACGTGTCACTTTCAAGAAAAAAATACAATTAATATTTATACAATAATAAAAAATAAATATCAGGTCAAAAAATTAGTCAGTTTGAGGATTAAGTTAGTCAGTATACATGATTAAAATTACATTGGACATACTTAAAATAGCAATGTCAATAAGTACATTTTATTAAAATTAAATTATACACGATTAAAATTAAAATTATGCTGCAGGTATTCGTTTACATTATAGAAATTCTTTGTATTAAGCCATTTGTATAATTTTGTCTTAAACATTTTTGTAGGTAATTCTCTTATTTTAATAGGAATATTATTGTACATCTTAATGAACATGCCCAAACAATTTTTACTATATTTAGCAGTCTTAGATGTTTCAAAGTACATTAATTTGTCAGGGTCCCTGCGACTTCTACCCACATCACGGCCTTTTGCAAACAGTTCAGGATGTTCTTTTACGAAGACTCCAACCACGTAAATATAGAGAGAGGGTAAGGGCAGTATCCCCAGCTCTTCGAACAATGGCTTACAGGAGTCGTATGGTGGTGTGCCTGTCATCGCCCGTATACATTTTTTTTGGGACAGAAATGCTCGCTGTACGTTTGTGCCGTTTCCCCAGATCTCAAGACCATACCGAAGATCAGAGCCTACATATGCGTGATAGGCAGTTAGGGCTGTATTTTTATTGACAATATTTTTTATCATTCTAAGCGCGTAGGCAAATCTGTTCATTCTTTCACTTACTGTCTCTATATGTGTTTTCCAATTTAATTCTCTATTGATTGTAATACCTAGAAATTTAGTTTTATCTACTTCGTCAATATTCACGTTATCATATTTTATATTAAATGTCATTTTTTGTGTGTTAAAATTCATAAGTTTAGTTTTGGATATGTTAATTTGCAGATTATTCCTGTGCAGCCATTCTATTATTGATTTAACGGTTTTATTTATGTCAGTTTCGTGGTTTTGAATTATATTATCATTAATTTTGCCTTTAGAAGTTACTTCTGCAGATATGTCATCCGCAAACATTATGCACTCATGTTAGGTTACTCTGGGCAGGTCATTAATGTAAATAAGAAACAGCAATGGAGCCAAAACTCCACCCTGAGGAACTCCGTATCTATTTAACATCCATTCTGAAGCAAATGTCTGCGTTTCGTTCTTATCATTCAGTTTTGTTATGACAACCTGTTGCTTCCTGTTGGTTAAGTAGGAAGTAAGCCATTCTAAGGGTAATCCTCTAATTCCTATAGCCATTAGTTTCTTTAGTAGGAGATCGTGTGATACAAAATCAAACGCTTTGGTTAAGTCAAAGAATAATACCGAGGTTAATTGTCTTTTGTTAGTTTTTTGTAGAATTGATTTCATAAGAGTAAAGCTTGCCAATGTGGTGGATTTGTTTTTCTGAAATCCAAATTGATTTGGACTTATTACCTGAAATTTATTGCAGTATTCGACAACCCGTTTGTACATACACTTTTCAAAAATTTTGGAAAAGATTGGAATGAGGGCAATTGGTCGGTAATTGTTTATAGCAGCTTTATCCCCCTTTTTATGCAGTGGCTTGATTAAGGATTTTTTAAGGACTTCCGGAAAAACACCAGTTGTAAAAGAAAGGTTAATTACCACCAGGAGCCCAGCTAAACTATTAGAGATACAGGCATGGTTCCAAAACAAAAGTTGTTCAGTATGTATGGCCGCTTCTTTTCACAAGGACAATGAGGATCTGGAGTACCTTATGTAGACTACCAGGTCTACCATCAGGAGCCCAGCTAAACCATTAGAGATACAGGCATGGTTCTGAAACAAAAGTTGTTCCGTATGATGGGCCGCTTCTTTTCACAAGGACATTGGGGATCTGGAGTACCTTATGTAGACCACCAGGTGTACCACCAGGAGCCCAGCTAAACTATTAGAGATACATGCATGGTTCCAAAACAAAAGTTGTTCAGTATGATGGGCCGCTTCTTTTCACAAGGGCATTGGGGATCTGGAGTACCTTATGTAGACTACTAGGTGTACCATCAGGAGCCCAGATAAACTATTAGAGATCCAGGCATGGTTCCAAAACAAAAGTTGTTCAGTACGATGGGCCGCTTCTTTTCACAAGGGCATTGGGGATCTGGAGTACCTTATGTAGACTACTAGGTGTACCATCAGGAGCCCAGATAAACTATTAGAGATCCAGGCATGGTTCCAAAACAAAAGTTGTTCAGTACGATGGGCCGCTTCTTTTCACAAGGACATTGAGGATCTGGAGTACCTTATGTAGACCTTCAGGTCTACCATCAGGAGCCCACCTAAACTATTGGAGATACAGAAATGGTTCCAAAACAAAAGTTGTTCAGTATGACGGGAATAAAGGACAATGTCTACTTTTTACCGAGGACAGAAAAACAAAAAATGTGGTATATAAAAATGTATTACAGTAACTTAAATTACCTTTTTAACTGTCTTATCTACTTTTGCTGACCATTTTAGTGTGCTCAAATCGGCATCTCTGGAGTAAGTATTCTGTTATCTACTGAATTTTGTATTCAATAGTTATAAATATTGATCTCTCAGGCTGAATAGCAAATTTTAACAACAGAAGCAAGCAAGTCGTCTTTAAAACAGAAGAGATAAGAACTGTTCTAATATCACTGTCACACTAACTATGAATACTCATACCTACTTTAGAACTTCTGCCTAAAAAATCGATCTAACGCGGACGAAGTCGCGGGTAAAAGCTAGTATTTAATATTTGTATTAGTATAGCCAATCTCATGACCAGCCGAAATGACACCATTGTGCCTGGTTGATGAAGTAAGTATTATAAGTTAGGTTAGCAGTCAAATGACATGATTCCAACTAGTACCTTGTAGTATTTCAGTAGTGGTCCTTAGACCAACATTCAGATATAATCTGCACAAGACATTTGTCTACAATTAATATGATCCATACGGAGGTTAGTTAGGGAATGCAGTTTATGCTAGACCCTTTAATAATATGAGCTTCATATCGCGAGCCAGATGAGTGTTTGAGAATGCCTTTAGCAAATCCCATATAGTAGAGGAAGGCTATTGCAAAAATGAATCTCATAATAACCGCCTGTGGTCAAATAATTGGTCTTAGATCATAATGCTGGTACAGAAATATTGAACGCAAAAGTATAGTATAGTTTGATGATGGAAGATAAATAGCTGTCACATGACATTTAATGACAATCATTTGTCTTTAGGTAAGTATTCTGTATTCACTGATTCACATTGGCATCATTCTGCCAGTCATGATAGGTTTCTCGAACAAAGTATGCAGATGTAATAAAACTAAACATCTGAACCCTTTACAAGGTAGGATATAAGGATGGGAGTATATTATCTACCCACCATATAATCTGATGAAAGTACTACTATAAAATAGCAAGTACAATTTATAAGTAGATATTTAATCCACTGATGGACGCCACCATTCTCATTATTGAGATGTAAGTAATTTGATTACTAAGCAAATCAAATTATTGGTAAGTATAAATAATGTTGTTTCACTGCTGGACAAATTCCAATCCACACTAATATTATAAATGCGAAAGTAACTCTGTCTGTCTGTCTGTCTGTCTGTCTGTCTGCTACGCTTTCACGGCCAAACCGCTGAACCGATCTTCATGAAACTTGGCACAGAGGTTGCTAGCATACCGAGAACGGACATAGGCTACTTTTTATCACCATTCGAGGGTCTGGAGTACAGATGTAGATCACCAGGTGTACCATCAGGAGCCCAGCTAAACTATTAGAGATACAGGCATGGTTCTATAACAAAAGTTGTTCAGTATGATGGGCCACTTCTTTTCACAAGGACATTGAGGATCTGGAGTACCTTATGTAGACCACCAGGTGTACCACCAGGAGCCCAGCTAAACTATTAGAGATACAGGCATGGTTCCAAAACAAAAGTTGTTCTGTATGATGGGCCGCTTCTTTTTACTAGGACATCGAGGGTCTGGAGTACAGTTGTAGACCACCAGGTGTACCACCAGGAGCCCAGCTAAACTATTAGAGATACAGGCATTGTTACAAAACAAAAGTTGTTTAGTATGATGGGCCGCTTCTTTTCACAAGGACAGAGAGGATCTGGAGTACCTTATGTAGACCACCAGGTGTACCATCAGGAGCCCAGCTAAACTATTAGAGATACAGGCATGGTTCCAAAACAAAAGTTGTTCAGTATGATGGGCCGCTTCTTTTCACAAGGACATTGAGGATCTGGAGTACCTTATGTAGACCACCAGGTGTACGATCAGGAGCCCACTTAAACTATTAGAGATACAGAAATGGTTCCAACACAAAAGTTGTTCAATATGATGGGCCGCTTCTTTTCACAAGGACATTGAGGATCTGGAGTACCTTATGTAGACCACCAGATATACCACCAGGAGCCCAGCTAAACTATTAGAGATACAGGCATGGTTCCAAAATATAAGTTGTTCAGTATGATGGGCCGCTTCTTTTCACAAGGACATTGAGGATCTAGAGTACCTTATTTAGACCACCAGATATACCACCAGGAGCCCTGCTAAACTATTAGAGATACAGGCATGGTTCCAAAACAAAAATTGTTCAGTATGATGGGCCGCTTCTTTTCACAAGGACATTGAGGATCTGGAGTAACTTATGTAGACCACCAGGTGTACCATCAGGAGCCCAGCTAAACTATTAGAGATACAGGCATGGTTCCAAAACAAAAGTTGTTCAGTATGATGGGCCGCTTCTTTTCACAAGGACATTGAGGATCTGGAGTACCTTATGTAGACCACCAGGTGTACGATCAGGAGCCCACTTAAACTATTAGAGATACAGAAATGGTTCCAACACAAAAGTTGTTCAGTATGATGGGCCGCTTCTTTTCACAAGGACATTGAGGATCTGGAGTACCTTATGTAGACCACCAGATATACCACCAGGAGCCCAGCTAAACTATTAGAGATACAGGCATGGTTCCAAAATATAAGTTGTTCAGTATGATGGGCCGCTTCTTTTCACAAGGACATTGAGGATCTGGAGTACCTTATTTAGACCACCAGATATACCACCAGGAGCCCTGCTAAACTATTAGAGATACAGGCATGGTTCCAAAACAAAAATTGTTCAGTATGATGGGCCGCTTCTTTTCACAAGGACATTAAGGATCTGGAGTAACTTATGTAGACCACCAGGTGTACCAACAGGAGGCCAGTTAAACTATAAGAGATACAGGCATGGTTCCAAAACAAAAGTTGTTCAGTATGATGGGCCGCTTCTTTTCACAAGGACATTGAGGATCTGGAGTAACGAATGTAGACCACCAGGTGAAACATCAGGATCCCAGCTAAACTATAAGAGATACAGGCATGGTTCCAAAACAAAAATTGTTCAGTATGATGGGCCGCTTCTTTTCACAAGAAGTGATGAGTAACTTATGTAGACCACCAGGTGTACCAACAGGAGCCCAGCTAAACTATAAGAGATACAGGCATGGTTCCAAAACAAAAGTTGTTCAGTATGATAGGCCGCTTCTTTTCACAAGGACATTGAGGATCTGGAGTACCTTATGTAGACCACCAGATATACCACCAGGAGCCCAGCTAAACTATTAGAGATACAGGCATGGTTCCAAAATATAAGTTGTTCAGTATGATGGGCCGCTTCTTTTCACAAGGACATTGAGGATCTAGAGTACCTTATTTAGACCACCAGATATACCACCAGGAGCCCTGCTAAACTATTAGAGATACAGGCATGGTTCCAAAACAAAAATTGTTCAGTATGATGGGCCGCTTCTTTTCACAAGGACATTGAGGATCTGGAGTAACTTATGTAGACCATCAGGTGTACCATCAGGAGCCCAGCTAAACTATTAGAGATACAGGCATGGTTCCAAAACAAAAGTTGTTCAGTATGATGGGCCGCTTCTTTTCACAAGGACATTGAGGATCTGGAGTACCTTATGTAGACCACCAGGTGTACGATCAGGAGCCCACTTAAACTATTAGAGATACAGAAATGGTTCCAACACAAAAGTTGTTCAGTATGATGGGCCGCTTCTTTTCACAAGGACATTGAGGATCTGGAGTACCTTATGTAGACCACCAGATATACCACCAGGAGCCCAGCTAAACTATTAGAGATACAGGCATGGTTCCAAAATATAAGTTGTTCAGTATGATGGGCCGCTTCTTTTCACAAGGACATTGAGGATCTGGAGTACCTTATTTAGACCACCAGATATACCACCAGGAGCCCTGCTAAACTATTAGAGATACAGGCATGGTTCCAAAACAAAAATTGTTCAGTATGATGGGCCGCTTCTTTTCACAAGGACATTGAGGATCTGGAGTAACTTATGTAGACTACCAGGTGTACCAACAGGAGGCCAGTTAAACTATAAGAGATACAGGCATGGTTCCAAAACAAAAGTTGTTCAGTATGATGGGCCGCTTCTTTTCACAAGGACATTGAGGATCTGGAGTAACGAATGTAGACCACCAGGTGAAACATCAGGATCCCAGCTAAACTATAAGAGATACAGGCATGGTTCCAAAACAAAAATTGTTCAGTATGATGGGCCGCTTCTTTTCACAAGAAGTGATGAGTAACTTATGTAGACCACCAGGTGTACCAACAGGAGCCCAGCTAAACTATAAGAGATACAGGCATGGTTCCAAAACAAAAGTTGTTCAGTATGATAGGCCGCTTCTTTTCACAAGGACATTGAGGATCTGGAGTACATTATGTATACCACCAGGTATACCATCAGGAGCCCAGCTAAACTATAAGAGATACAGGCCTGGTTCCAAAACAAAAGTTGTTCAGTATGATGGGCTGCTTCTTTTCACAAGGACATTGAGGATCTGGAGTACCTTATGTAGACCACCAAGTGTACGATCAGAAGCCCAGCTAAACTATTAGAGATACAGAAATGGTTCCAAAACGAAAGTTGGCCAGTATGATGGGCTGCTTCTATTCACAAGGACAGAGAGGATCTGGAGTACCTTATGTAGACCACCAGGTGTACCATCAGGAGCCCACCTTAACCTGAACCTGTTTCTAAAAAACTATCTAACGCGGACGAAGTCGCGGGTAAAAGCTAGTTATGTATAAATTACAGGAACATATAAATAAATTCCATAGTTGCCTTAGCAACAAAAGGTTTATTTATTAGTAGATATTTAATCCACTGATGGACACCGCCATTCTCAATACTGAGATATAAGTAATTTGTTTGCAAAGCAAATCAAATTATTGGTAAGTATTAATAATGTTGTTTCACTGCTGGACATATTCCAATTATGTATAAAACACAGGAACATATAAATAAATTCCATAGTCGCCTTAGCAACAAAAGGTTTTCCATGATAAATAGTTTCGGTTGAAACAAACTACAGACAAAACTTATGTAATAACCAGTCCAATCTGATACTTATATGGTGTGGTAGATAAATAGAGATAGGATGGAATCAGTAAAAGGATTTCCTACCTAACTCCTACTAAGTATTATAAATCATTAGCAAAACCTAACCGCTGGGCAATAATTTTGTACCCAATTTGTAATGTTTTCTTACTATCAATATAACAAGAATTAGGATGGCAAAACTACACTTATCTGGGTTTAGGTAGATAGTAAGTAGGCCAGCTCACAGCACTCCAAGGTCATCCATTCAACTCGCAGTCAGCTGATATCTACACGAACACAGCTCCAAGCATGTATCTCCACACTCCAACACACAGCAGCCACTTTCCAGGGCAGAGGCGCAGCGACCACGGGACAAAATCCACCTTCCACATGAAGTGGTGTGACACCAATCCAGCAGCACCTCAGGGTCAGGATTTCACACTGCACTCCTCTTTTTCTTCCACTTTTACTACTTTTCTTCTTAGATCCGCATATTTCACCGATTAAAATCAGACTTCCCCTTTCGCCAACACACCAGGCCTTATATATCCCTCAAAACGGAAGGTCCAGATACAATATTCTCGAAAAGTCTAAATCTAGAATATTCCAGCTCTCTTTGAGGCACAGCCGCTTATTCCACTACTCGACACCAGGTGGAGCTAACGAACTGGAACGATCTCGACTATTCGATCTTCGATCCATATTAGATTTATTTGATTGTGGGTTCCGTACAAATAAATTTATTTAAACTTTTTTCAAATATCGTTGTAACGCTAAATTGATATTATGAAAATCATAGAATCTAGTTTTCTTTAATAAACTCAAGACTTTGTTATTATCAAGATTGTTCTAGTATGAGTGTTTCCCATTTATCACTGATATTTTAGTTAGGGTTATTTTACGTTCAACTAATATTCAATGCCATAATATTTAAAGTTGATTAGCGAATATGTTGAACAGACAGCATTTTGTAATATTTATCTTCTTCTTATATTCGTGCGAAACACTGATGTTCAGATATACTAGAAATCCATGTTTTCTCACCCATTATTTTATAATAATAACTTTTTCCCAGAAGGGAAAACCCGTGTCCAACAGTAGTTCACTGCGACCAATAATGTTGTTGTTCTCAGATAATTTAAAATGTTTACTTATTATTTAAAGGTTTTTATATTCCACCCTTAAACGGATCCCTAAATAGTAAACATATCTTAGTTTAGCTTCTCAACACCAGGCGTCGCTTCTGTCGCAATTAGAATATTCTCGAAACATAATTTATTTAAATTATTTTTACTACACATAACCTAAACCAGTTTATAAATAAAAGAAAATTATTTAATTATAAATAAAAGAAAGTATTTCAAACATAAAATGCGTATATAAACACCTAAATTGTGCCGTGTGATGCCGGCTTAGAATAGCATCACCCCATTTCTTACCCATGGGTGTCGTAAGAGACGACTAAGGGACTCGAGGGTGTGTATTGCAATTTTAGGCGATGGGCTGACAACCTGTCACTATAGTGATACACAGTTATCTGATTGACCCTCAAACTTTTGTCAGACGTGGTGTTAATATCCGTTGAACGGCCGTTAACGCTCTGCCTACCCCGTTAGGGATATAGGCGTGATTTATGTATGTATGTATGTATGTAAATTGTGCCTTTAACATTTGAAATTATATTTTACTGCGAGTGCCATCTCTTGTCAATTTGATGAACCTCTTAGATTGATGCCATCTACCGACATTATCCTAAACTACTAGTGAATCTGATCGAACGCATTGAACTGATTCTCATATATTGAATTTAGTTCTCTACTAGATGTCACTATTTTAAAGGTATTTTTCAAGAGGCCAGGGTAGTATTTATTACAATGACCACAAGTTTTTAGGTTATGTTTTCACCTCAAACTTTCTTTACAGACAAGCTGGGGTAGGTAACATAATCGCAAGGGCCCGACCCTCGCTAATATTCTAGTCATCAACTAGGTAGGTACTTATGAGTTGCAATTATCGTATGAGATAATTTTAAGAAACTTACCTACAAGACTCTCGGCTCGACTGAGACTTGCCTGGCAGTGATTTCCTCGGTGAAAGTGATAATAAGCGTATACTTTATCCGATAAAACATAAGCACAGTAACACTTTTCCACCTGTTTACCAAATTTCGCGGCTATCCGACGCCGCTACATCTTGCACTAAAAACTGAAAAACCCGTTTTGCCTGGCTTCAATCACTGACACATACATATTAGTAAGTTATTAACCCGTAGTATAATAAACAACTGCATTTAAACAATTAAAACATTGTTTAAAATTTGATTTTCACAGAGATATATTTCAGAGTTAGTGTTTTTGGAGAAACTTAAAAGCGTTATGAAAGCCGGCCGAAAATGCGCTTGGATGTTACCATGCAGGCGTCTGCGGTGAGTAAGAAAGAGACAACATTAATTATAATACGCTAAAAGTAAAGTTAATATGTTCAAGAGATATTCATCTTGAATAAGACAATACATGCTGTATGGTACTACAGCGTAGTACAGGGTGATAGAAAATGTACTTGTGATTTACTTCAGGTTCTTGTGTTAAAGAGATAAAGAAAATACATCTTGTCACTTGAACGTACGAAAATATATTGAGAATAAAATGAATAATCTTACAGCTAATACAAACTTAAACTAGGTTACATGCGTATACCTTTTTGGGAGGGTGCATCAAACTCTCAGTATGACATCATACACTGCATCTTCCCCTTTTTAACAAAAAAAAAATCAAGTTAAGTATTTTTTTATATATAAAAATGTATACATTGATTATGTAAATTGATTGATTATTGTCTTATCAACTAATGTTATATTTACAAATCTCATACCTTCTTCTCATAGAATCCAAATACGGGCTGTCTTCATAAACACAGTATCTACTTAGCCTAAGTTGATTGATAACAATAGTGAATGATAAAAATTTATTCTAAAAATAGATACTATACGTTACACAAAAAATGGAATAGTTCGATTTTTATGAATCACATTTTCCCTATTCTTTTCCATAATTTTTACATTAACTCCTAAATCTTTTATAACTTTAAATGGTCCTACATACACTTGGTCTAACTTATCTCTACTTTAATTTTTTACAAGTAGCAAATCTCCAGTTTTATAATAAACAGCATTACATTGTTTATCGTACTTTACTTTTCTACAGAATTTGGATTTAAGTAAGTTTTCTCGTGCATCAGTCTGTGATTTTTGCAATCTGTATTTGAGTTCTTTAGGGTAATCGTCAAAATTATAAACAGGATCTACATTTTTCAACAGATTATTAGGAACACATACATACATACATATATCACGCCTTTATCCCTTGCGGGGTAGGCAGAGCATAAACGGCCGAAAAAACGGACATTAACGCCACGTCTGACAAACGTTTGAGGGTCATTCGGAAAATTGTGTATCGCCATAGTGACAGGTTGTCAGCCCATCGCCTAGAATTGCTATACACACCCTCGAGTCCCTTCGTCGCCTCTTACGACTCCCACGGGTAAGAAATGGAGTGATGCTATTCTAAGCCGGCATCACACGGCAAAATTATTATTTATTATTAGGAATTAGGAATTATTAGGAACGTTACACAATTTACCAAAAACAAGTTCAAATGGAGTATACTTTGTTTCACAGTGAACTAGTGTTGTACGAAAAACACCAGTATTGTAGCCAATTGCTCTACATGTGAGCTTGGTTATTGGTTTGTATTCTAAGGTAAGCTCCCAAGGCCTTGTGAGAGTTTTCCAAAGAACCAATACTTTCGTGATGGTACGCTGTCGACTGGATTTGACTAATTTCTAACAACTTACACACATCTTTCATGGTTGTTGATATAAATTCAGTACCTCTATCTGTTGCGATTTCGCGTGGAATACCGTAACGTAGGATAAAGTTATCAACAAAAGCTCGAGCGACTGTTTGTGTTTCTTTGTTTAACAGTGGATATGCCTCTATATATTTTGACAATTCGCACTGCAAGGTCAAAATATAGCAATAGCCGTTCGAGTCTTTACTCAATGGACCTACCAGATCTAAAAACAACTTATCAAAAGCTGATGTGGCCGTTGTACTTATACACATTGGCTCTTTTACATGTTTATGAAATTTTTGTTTCTGGCACTGTTCGCATTTCTTTACGAACTTTGCTATATCACTATCCATACCTGTCCAAAAATAACGTCTTTTTATATTATTAGTCATTCTTCGTACACCAGCATGGCCACTGCTGGGCAGAATATGGTAATCATTTAGAATTACTTTACGATCGTCTTTATTTTCTATTCTCATTACACCTTTTATGATACAAATTCTGGGACCTTCCCACTTTTTAATATTTTTTATAGTTTGAGCTAGCTCTTTTATTATTTCTTTATTATCATTACATTGAATAATGCACAATTCTACTATATTATTTTCACTACATAACTGACCTAACTCTATCACGAACAAATCTCGTTTGAAACATGATCTAGAGCTTCGGTTCACTGTTATTAAAGACGTGGAAGGTGTATACATTAAATATTTATTTTTACTATAAACGTTATTTATTTCTCTTAGATTTCTTTCATAGTCTCTTTCATTGAAACTCAGTTCAGTAAAATGAGATGGTCTTTTAAGGATTTCCACGATTCTTGGGTGATCAATCCAATTATCAGTGCAAATCTTATCGACCGAATCATTTTTTCTTTCAGTTTCTTTCATTTTTTTACATTGCGCTCTTGTCATAACCGTAATTACACTCTCATGCATGTTCTTTAACTCATCGCTACTCAGTTCAATCCTCGATAGTGCATCTGCAGCTGCATTATCTTTGCCTTTCATGTACTCTACTACAAAATCGTATTCCTCCAGACATAATCGAAATTTTGTTAGTTTACTCGATGGATTGCGCATATTAAATAAATAAATCAGCGGTTTATGATCCGTGTAAACTCTAAACCGACGCCCAAATAAATATGGTCGGAAATATTTAACCGCCCATACTATGGCTAAAAGTTCTTTCTCAATAACCGGATAGTTGCGTTCTGCCTTGTTAAGAGAACGACTTGCATAAGCCACTGGTTTTTTGTCTCCATTAGATAAAACACAACCTATGGCCCCTCCAGATGCGTCCGTGTTCAAAATAAACTCATTTGCTTCCGAAAAATCTGGATATTGTAATAATGGTGGGCTAATTAACGCTTTCTTCAAGGTTCAAAAGGAGTGAAGAATGTTCAAACGCATTTGCACATTCTTCACTCCAATTAAAATACACATATTTTTTTGTCAAATTTGTCAATGGTGATGTAATTTTAGCAAAGTTGGGTATAAATTTTCGATAGTAGTTCGCAAAAGCAACAAATCTGCGAACTTCGTCAGCATCTTTTGGCACTGGATAATTTTCCAAAACTTTAACTTTATTCTCATCTGGTTTTATGCCTTCTGGTGTTACTACATGTCCAAGATATAATAGTTCTTTTTTGAGAAATGTGCATTTTAATGGATTAAGTTTTAAATTAACTTCCCGGAGCCTTGAAAAAACGTCAATTAGGTTTTTGTTATGCATTTGCAAGTTTCGACCCATTATTATAATATCGTCAAGATAAACAATACATTTACTGTAATTTAGACCTGAAAGTGCAACAGTCATTGCCCTACTAAACGCACTGGGACTAGTCTTTAAACCCATAGGTAGGCGTTTCATCTGATAGTGTTTGTCGGCTAAAAACGCTGTATATTTTCGACTTTCCGGATCTAATTCAACCTGATAGTAACCCTGATTAAGGTCTAAATGACTGAAGTACATTGCTCCAGACAAGGAATCCAAAATTTCGGTTATGTTTGGTAATGGGAATTTATCATTTTGTATACACTCATTCAGCTTTCTATAGTCTATCACAATACGCCACTTTCTTTCACCACTCGCATCTATCTTTTTCGGGACAATCAATAAAGGACTAGACCATTCTGAAGTTGATTCCTCAATAATATCATTATCTAACATTTGTTTTATTTGCTTATTAATTTCTGTTTTTTGTGATTGTGGAAGACGATATGGTTTGCTATAAACAGGATTAGTATTTGGCTTTAGGTTAATTTTTTGTTGGTACAAGTTAGTAGTATTTAACTTGTCCCCCGGTAAATGAAAAATATCTGCAAACTTTGCACAAATATTCGCGATAGTGGTCTCTTCTTCTTTATTCAGATAATTTAATTTAAGCAAAGAAAACAAATTTTTTACCCTTTCCGCGTTGTTAACTACTTCATTAAACGAATAACATTCAAACTCTTCCAAACTTCTAACTTTTGGCGTGAAACAATGTAAAATGACCTCAGTTTCGCGCGTATTCATAATGCGCGTCGCTACCTGTCCATTGCTGCATCTACTTAATGAATTTGCAACGAAAACTCCGTCACAAATCTCATTGGAAACTATTACGCAATCCCCCGTCTTAGTAGTTAATATATTAAGTACAACTTCGCTTCTCGCTGGCAATTTGATACATGCGTTCTAATTCGACTTTTCTTCTAAAAAATATATCTGAACTGGTATGTTAGTTACGGATCCGTTATGTTTTTTCAAAGTTAATATCTGATTTTCGTAATTTATAAATGCCTTGTATCTAATAAGAAAATCTTGTCCTAAAATGCTGTGAACATTCAAAGGTAAATCTTTAAAAATGTAAAATTCATGTGCAAATGATTCATTAGTTTCATCATGCAATATCAACTCTATGCACCCGCTAGATGTAACTTGACCACCAATGCCATTTATGTACGTAGTCATGATGCTTCTTGTTATATGATTGATTAAAATTTGTTACCACGGGACCTACCACGCCCTGCGATAAAATTTCCGCGGCCACAATTGTAACCACGACCAAAAGATGCTCCGTAAAATGTTCTATCATTATGATAATATGAATTTCCGCGTGGCGGATAATTATTTCCGCGAGATGGAAAATGGCTTCCACGTGAGGGAAAACTCGACCGCCCTCGGAACCCGGTGTTAGGGTATCCTCTACTATTGCTATATTTCCTACCTCGAGCTAGCAAAATCTGGCCTGATGAGGAAGGCAGCGCCGTTTCCTCATCTTTCGCACCCTGTATTGCGTCTTTTAGCGATGTATAATTACGCGCAGCTATAACCGTGCTAAGTCGCTCATTTCTCAACCCGTCGGCAAATTTCTGAACAGCCTGTTTTTCATTAAGGGGCTTTAAAATTTTATATGCATCTGATTTGCTATCGGCTTGAGAAATAGTTAGATCCACAAACAGTTGCTCTAAATCTTTTCCAAATTGATCTATTGACCTACTTCCTTGATAAGCGCTTTGTAAACGCTTTTGCAAAGCAGTGTCCGATTTTTGGTTAAGAGGTGCTTTTTTATATCATCAACCATTTCCTGTACTGTACTATACGTATCTGTTAGACGTAGTTTTGCACCATGCGATAACCTTGTCTTCAAAACATATTTTATTAGTAAAGAATGATCGGCATCAAGTATCATATCTGAGTATAACTCGATTGCATCTATTAATTGCAAAGTCACCTTTTCGGTGTCGTCCATTACTGATAATAGGCTAACCGCGACCTTCAAATCAAAATTCGGTTTTGTAGCCATGGTTTCGCTCGGTTTTTCACTCTCAAGATTTGTCATAAAATTCTCTATCTGACTAAAAATTAAATCGATCTTATTCGATAACTGAAAATCTATGTCATTTAATGATATTTTTGCCTTTTCTACAGTTAAAACATAAGTCTCAAATATTTTTTTATATTATGAGTACAGCTTAATTGCAGTTTCATATTTGAACTGTGCTGTTTTACTAGTCTGTCGTCGAGCTTGACCGATTTGGACCAAATATCTTCTAATTTCAATTAATTCTGCAAAAATATTATTTAATTGTACAATAGCTGACTCAGACATTGATTATGTACATAATGAGAGAAAAAGGCAAAAATATTATACAAACACTAAAATAAACATTATTAAAAAATATATGATTAAAAAAATATGTAAAATTCCACTGCTGGGCTCTTAATCTATGACTTAATTAAATAATGTTCACTTACATGAAATTGACATTGTTTGCTCGCACACACTTCACTGGCACAAAAGTTCCTTGGAGATAAAAAAAAAACTGTCCTGCGTCAATTTACACTGAAATTCGCCTTTGCCTCAAAGCGATAGCCGTCGCTTGCCTTTCAATCTTCTTGCTCAGGTTTTTATGCATTTTCTTCCATATACAATAGCCAAAGAAAATAGCGCACATGATCACAACTGTAACTAGTGAATAGCGCGTTTCCTCAGAGCTTTCACTAGCTGACATACAGGATTTGGCTTGGTTACCCTGTCCACTTTGGGCAATTATTACTTCCTCTCTAACCTCCTTGGAAACTTGCTTGCCCATTTTGCCTTTAATTCCTGAAGATGCTGAAAAATAAAAACTGGCAGCGTGTCGCCATATGGTACTACAGCGTAGTACAGGGTGATAGAAAATGTACTTGTGATTTACTTCAGGTTCTTGTGTTAAAGAGATAAAGAAAATACATCTTGTCACTTGAACGTACGAAAATATTTGAGAATAAAATGAATAATCTTACAGCTAATACAAACTTTAACTAGGTTACATGCGTATACCTTTTTGGGAGGGTGCATCAAACTCTCAGTATGACATCATACACTACAGCTGTAATTTATTTGGTTTTGGGAAGGAGACATTTAAAGCTAATATCATGCATGAATCTCAATTTCCAGTAAGCATTTTAGCTACAACCATAGTGCGGATAGAATTTATTTATTTATTTATTAAACTTTATTGCACAGAAAGTACAAAGGGCGGGCCTAATGCCACGCGGCATTCTCTACCGGCAAACCAAAAGATAAATAGAAAGAGTCAAGGCGGGTGCCCATACAAAAAAAAATAACTAAATATAACCGTACTTAAAGTTTATAAAAATGAATAAACTAAAAAACTATACTTAATAATTTAACATAATAAAATGTTCATAAAAACGAATAAACTCAAATACTATACTTAATAATTTAACATAATATTATCAGCGGTTTCTTTGTTATCGGTGAACCAAAACATATTATTTACGAATTTGTACCTAACGTGCCTCCAGTGTATAGAATAGTGGAAATACCAAAAAATTTAATTTACTTTCCTATCAACTAACAATCGATTTGTGAAATAAACATCAAGCTGAAAGATAGTAACAACAACTTTATCAATTAACGTGGTGAAGAAATACAGTTATATTTTCATCTAAAGAATAAACAATAATTGATTTTTATTAAAGTAGGAGTAAATCTATGAAATGTGTCGGTTCAAAAGTAGTTACTATTAAACCAACACATACAAAAAAATATTTAAAAGCTTACAAAAATTAATTGGATTGATAAAATAATAAAAATGAAATGGAAATGAAATTACTTTATTCAATGTAGGATAGCATTATCATTTATTGACGTCATGATCGGTCATTGTAAAAAAAAGAAATTTCCAAAACACAATTTTCTTTTTTTTATAACAATTTTGTATTGTCCTAATAGAAAACCGGCTCGGGTGGAATAAAAAACACAGCTTTAATAACACAGCTTGTAACTTTACGCCACGACCATTTGTAAACGATATTTGATTCAAATTTTAGTCAAGATTTCTAAAGCGTATTATTTACATGGGTATAATTAACCGGACCCCCTGAACAGGAAAAACCCCCCAAAAAACCTGCCCAGAAGTGCTCCTACTCTAAAGCCTGCTCATGGGCACAGCAAGTTGCTCCTTATTTCTAGTGTTAAAATTATGCCTGTCACAATTTTTCTTAAAAGAATCTATATTTATTTTTACGTAGGTACACTAGATTTTCACCCGTGTGATGCCGGCTTAGAATAGCTTCACCCCATTTCTTACCCATGGGTGTCGTAAGAGGCGACTAAGGGACTCGAGGGTGTGTATTGCAATTTTAGGCGACGGGCTGACAACCTGTCACTACAGTGATACACAGTTATCTGATTGACCCTCAAATTTTTGTCAGACGTGGTGTTAATATCCGTTGAACGGCCGTTAACGCTCTGCCTACCCCGTTAGGGATATAGGCGTGATTTATGTATGTATGTACTAGATTTTCGTATATGTACTGTGACACAAATGTCAATATGTTGATTTCTTTAAATTTCTGTCTCAAGGAGACTCGAGGTCCCAATTTATAAATTGAACGAACAGACCATCTCTGCAGAACAAATATATTGTTCACATCTGCAGCATGGCCCCATAATAGTAAGCCATAAGACATTAAGCTATGGAAGTAGCTAAAGTATACTTGTATTGCAGTGTCAACATCAGTGAGATGTCTTATTTTTTTAACTGCGTATTCTGCTGAACTCAGTCTCTTCGACAATTTCTCAATATGTAGCCGCCATTGGAGCGAGGCGTCTAAAGTTATGCCTAAAATACAGTTGAGTCTGCAAGGTTCAACTTTACATCCTTTACCTTAATAATTGAAGAGCTTGATTTAACATTTGGTAATACAAATTTGATACATTTAATTTTCTTTTCTTTCAAAAGTAGGTTATTTACTATAAACCATTGCACTACATCGGTAATAGCTTTGTTCACGTCATCATTATTGAGTTGTTGCTCTGTTGTGTCTTTACTGAGAAAAATAGAGAGGTATCGTCCGCGAACAAAACTACATATATCATGATTTTCTTTAACTAGATATAGTAGATCATTAATATATACAAGAAACAAAAAAGTATCAAGAATCAAACCCTGCGGAACGCCGATGCTTATCTTTGCTCCAGATGATCTTTCATCGTTGACATCAACCTTTTGGATTATTTTGTGAAGATATGATTCCAATAGACTAAGAGACTGGTCTTTTGCGCCGTAGTGATGTAGCTTCCTGACAAGAGTATCATGATGAACACAATCAAACGCCTTGGACAAATCACAAAACACACCTATTGCATCATGAGATTCCTCTCAGGCATCGATTATATGATTGATAAGGTCCACACCTGCATTGCTGCAGGTGCATTAAGTTATTACGATAAAAATGTCCTTGCAATTGAATAAAAATAACTTTTTCAAAAAAAAATCTAAGCGTTGTTTATAATGATATAGGTCTGAAATTAGTGGGATCAGTAGTACTACCAGCTTTAAACAAGGTTATTATTTTACTATGCTTAATCAAGTCAGGGAACACGCCACTGTCTAATCAATGGAGAAATGCAATCGATTATGGAACTTATAATTTTAACACAGAGGCCGTGGAGATCTGAAGTATTTTTCATTTGTAAACTTTTAAATACTTTTATTATTTCAATGTTACTTACGTGAGAAAATTTAAAATATTTATCACAATGGTTTACATTATCTTTTAGAATAGATTTAGCGAGAAAAGGGCATGATTTTTGAAAATTTGCAAAATTTTTAAGCGCGGGCAGGATTTGAACCTGCGACTTTCGCATTACTAGTGGCGACGCCTCTTTCATCTGGGCTACCGCAGCTCATTCCTTGCCCGCCAATTTTGCAAGTGTATTTTAATGCCAGTAACGCGTGGCACGGCTTCGTCTACCAGGTTAGTTTTGCAACTAATACCCGGCGACTAATTCTATCTTTACAGATTGAACGTACTCTTAGCGATAAAACCCGCCATAAATTGAATACCAAATTTTAAAACACTTCCCGTGTGAGGTATACAATTTTTGAAAACTTGCAAAATTTTCAAGCGCGGGCAGGATTTGAACCTGCGACTTTCGCATTACTAGTGGCGACGCCTCTTCCATCTGGGCTACCGCAGTTCATTCCTTGCCCGCCAATTTTGCAAGTGTATTTTAATGCCAATAACGCGTGGCACGGCTTCATCTACCGGGTTAGTTTTGCAACTAATACCCGGCGACTAATTCTATCTTTACAGATTGAATGTTGTCTAAACGATGAAAACCCGCGATTAATTGAATAAAAAATTTTAAAACACTTCCCGTGTTAGGTATACAATTTTTGAAAACTTGCAAAATTTTCAAGCGCGGGCAGGATTTGAACCTGCGACTTTCGCATTACTAGTGGCGACGCCTCTTTCATCTGGGCTACCGCAGCTCATTCCTTGCTCGCTAATTTTGCATTCAATCTGTAAAGATAGAAGTAGTCGCCGGGTATTAGTTGCAAAACTAACCCGGTAGATGAATACACTTGCAAAATTGGTGGGCAAGGAATGAGCTGCGGTAGCCCAGATAGAAGAGGCGTCGCCACTAGTAATGCGAAAGTCGCAGGTTCAAATCCTGCCCGCGCTTGAAAATTTTGCAAGTTATCAAAAATTGTATACCTAACAAATGAAGTATTTTAAAATTTGGTATTCAATAGGTAGGGCATAAGTTTATCGATTTGGTAGTCAAAACTGTAAAAAAAGGTTTAAAAGCGGCAGCTTCTTCCAAATTTGTATTTTTTTTTATGTCATCGTTTTTCATAAGTTTATAATTTTCATTACGACGTTTAGATTTTCCAGTTTCATTATTTACAAATTTCAAAGTGGTTTTGATTACGTTTGTGCTATTCTTTATATTAATTTTGATAAAGTTAGATTTATCTATTGCACAAACGTGTCTAAAAGTTTTAGAGTAACGTTCTTTAATGCATTAATAATGATGAATGATAATTACAAATTTTGACTAAGCGTAGGTATAAAAAAAAAATTGTCTAAATATTGTTCATGCCCGAAACGGCAACATTCAATGTGTCGCTCTATGTGCAACTCCAACCGCAAATGTAATAACTTGACTGTTTTACACTAATAAATTTTATTCTATTCTATTTTACATAATCAGCAAAAGTTTTTGATTGATTATATGTTCTTTATTCAAACAGATCGTATAACTTCTGCCTGCTTCTATGAATTCCAACTGTTGTCGAGTCATTAAATAATAATTTTGTGTTAATTTAAATTTTCTTGGATTTAAATACATTGTCATATTCTTTTTTGGCAAGACTAAATACTGCGTTATATAATTTATTTGGATTTTCATTGTATGGCAATTCAGGTAATTTTTGTAAAATATTTTCTCTATATCGATTTAGCCTACTTTCATTTACCGGTACACACGTAATATCTTATTTAGGTGCCTGCTCAATGTTAATATTGAAAGAAGTTAATTGACCCGTTTGGTCGGAACTTAATTTATTTATGACAGCCGCATCTACAGGTTTAAATGTTGGTAAAGATATTATCTATGCACCTGGCTAAGGTAGGTGTGATTCTCGTTGGCACCGAAATAAGATTCACGAGGTTGTAACATAAAAATTATCGCCGCCCCCGCAGAATAAAATGACAATCGCGGTTTTTATTTTTTTCCGATTTTGACATATTTGGAATCTACGAGTTCCAATACGCCTTGTATTTTTTTTTCCATAATTTTCTGGCTGAAAATGACGGAGTTAGGCAAAGTTATATTTTTGTTCTTCAAATATTAAATCCAAAGTACAAACAGGACTAATAAGATTATACGACATTAGTAAAAACTTTACTCCTATTCAAAATGCTTATAATAAATACATTAATATTTTTTATAAATATTTTCACTGGTTTATGTAGCTATGAGCTTTTGTTTTATTATTCTGGTTCAAATAGTTTCTGACAATTTCACTATTAGACTTAATATTTTTCTTCGCCTAGAAAAATTGATAAATCTTTTCACTAATATCACTTGTCATATTGTTCTGGTAAAAATCTAACAGTCGCTGCTAAGTAAGAACATTTATTTTGTATCAAATAATTTTCCAGTTTCACCAAGAGACTTTAAAATTATTTTGGGTGCAAATATAGCTAAACCCTTTCACTAATAGTCACTTGTCATATTGTTTGGGTAACATCAAACTATCGCTGTAACCTTGTGACAGGTTATAATTTTATTCCAGTAAAAATCTAAGAAATACGGTTCCACTAAATACCTTTTGGTATACAATTTTGCCAGTTTTGTGAACAGCAATGCATTTTGCCTTCTTTTTCTTAATGATACGTACCAAAAAATAATTGCAAGATGAACTTAGCCGGCGCACAAGCGATCGTCACGCAGGTCAATATCTAAGGTCGTCTCTTTCACACTTATGGTGCCGTATGATAAATGAGAAAGTAATAGATAGGTGATGATTGCGGCGTTGCCAATTGTCCAATAGGACTGTGGCGGGCGCAGGATTTGTTTTGTTTTAGTCCAGCACGTGCCACGCGGAAGTAAACACAGATCTCGTATACGTGCCAGTTATTAAATTACATAATAGTTTCATGTGTTAAAAGTTTAAATTAGTACCTATCCACTGCAATAAGCGGTGTCGTTCATTGAGTTTTGAGTTATAGGCACAGAATTATTACTAGTGTTATATGTAAAAACGTAAAATGAATACGAATCATAAAAAGTGTCGTGCAAGGAAGAAGTTGAAGATGAGTGGTAAGTAATTTTGTTATCTTATTTATTATTCTCATTTGTCGGCTATAAACTTCGTACCTACCTATCTAAGTTTAAATTATTGATTCAAGTAGTGTCAACCTATAAACCTAACTTGGTTTAACGATGTAATTTATAAGATCAATGCATTTTATGATTAAAATTAATACCTACTTCCGAAATACTTACTAATGTTAAGAAGAAACCAAGTTTTTCTCGTGGAGTTCATAAATAGCGAGGAAATAATCTAGTGTTCCCAGAGATCACACCATAATCCTACTAACACCAGTATTCTAAGCTTTTAACAGTGTCTTTATTGGACGTCTTTTTTTCAGATGATGATATTCAAGATCTAATTAATGGAGACGATAATATTACATCGGATTCCGACAGCTTAGACATTTCAAAGAGCACCACAACCACAAGTAAATTAACTGAAGGTAGTGTATTCCAATTTTGAAGCAATTACTTACGGACTTAGTTTACTTATTTATTTTATGGTCATTCTGCTGGCAAAAAAATGTCTCGTCAGTTCAATGTTGGCTCAAACATATCTCTAGGATTATTAGAGATAATCATAAGGAAAGGTGATGCTGTATGTACAGTCAACTTCTCTAAAAAAATTAGGAAACAGGATGATGAGGTGCTTTTAAATCAGTCACCGCAACGCACATGCTTATACAATAATTGAAGAAGTTTTGAAATTACAATTATAACACCATTATAAAAATGATTCCTATTTTCTTTAAATGCCTTACCAATTAACTGTATTTTACAGGAAACAGCACTACCAAAGATAAACCTGTAGTACCTACAGAATCGGCAGAATGGCTAAATCATACCGAGTGCAAACACACATACAGTCTACGAGGTTAGTTAGTTTCAGAAGTTACTATTATCTCGATTATTTTTTTTAACAAATTCTATAAAATCTACATGTATATCATTTGTTAAAACAGTTACAGCTTTAAGACATTTATGCTACTATGGCGGGTGACAGGAGTGATGCCAATAGGCAGAATGGAGGGTTCCAGGTGGAGTCGGGAAAAGGGTAGCTACCCGCCTGGCCGGGTGTTGTGGCCAGGGGACCGACTGGTCCACCTGGATAGAATTGGAAGTTGTATATATGCGTTGCGCGGTGAAACACTTCGATACCGCGTTTCAGGCTCTTTGTTCTGTCACGTGGCGCCATCTTGCAGCTATGTTGGAACTTCTGTTGCGTCTTGCTTGCTCGAGAACCACTTGAGTGAGCTTCTTGCAGTAGCTCCCAGAGGTCGCTACACTACCTATCGCTAAAAAATAATGTATATTAAAATTATCATTTTACCGTGGGAAAACGGCCTTTTCCCTCGAGAAAACGGGTAACAGCGGGTGACACTTTTGGGTGGATCTTTAGTACAAATTAAAATTGCAATTATAATTAAAATCTGTGCCTGCTACGTTTTTTATTAAATTATAGCAAGAAGGTTTCCAGCTTTATAGAGTTAACATTTTAACTAGTTTTAAATTGCATTGTTGCTTTTTATTTTTTAAAGTCGTTTTGTCTAATTAAACCTACACATAACTAAAAATTAAATATGTACGCAAATTTGGTAACCTTGTTTAACAGTAAAAAAATATTAATTACCGAGCATCCAATAAAGTCGCATCGAGATGATAATCTAGAAGAAGAGGATTTTTCTCCTGATAACTCCGAATATCTACCAAGCCCAGAACGGATACAACGTCAAAATGACTTATTTGATGGCTGCACAACGTTGGAATCAGAATTTGTAGACTAATATTCTAAAAATATCCCTAAAACGCCATCAACTGTATCAAATTTTTAAAACCAATTTTCGCATAAGGTCAATTTTGTAGCTTCTTTATCTGAAATTCATATTGCAAATAGCTGCCCCTCAACACCAAAATCATTTGCAAATTTTGCCACTTCTATAACACCTACCAGCAAAAAATGTACGAGCACACCTAAACAATTATCTAATACATGTACGGATCTAGTTATCTATCAAGACATTCGTGAAATAATTTTCAACTCCTTAGATTCACCTTGCCTGGATATTAAATTAAAACCAGTAGACAAAGCAACATCATATTTGAGATCAGGTTAATTCAATCAAGGTAAGTACACCAAAAGTCCACCAACAAAATCTATTGTTTTTCCTAATGATAATGAAAAAAGCTTGTTTGATGATGACAAAACTTTAAATGCAACGTCCATATTAAGAACGTAAAATCTTATACGAATTGAAATATCTCTTATGAGTGAAAACGATCCTTGGTATTCCGTTAAACAGGAGAAAACCGACGAAGAGGAAATAAATAATAAAATTGAAGTAAATTCACGCTGGCAACTAGAAAAGAATGACAAACCTGTAAGTTCGAATAATGATAAACCGCAACTGAAACAGAATGATGCACCTGTAAATGTGGATGGTGAATCGCACCAGAAACAGAATGACGAACCAGTAAGTTTGGATTATGATGAACCACACGTAAAACCGAATGACGAATCTGTAAGTGTAGAGGATGAACCGCTCATGGAACATAATGACGAACCTGTAAGTTTGTATGATGAACAACCCCACCTGGAACAGAATGATGAACCTGTAATTGTGGACGTTGATCCCTTTACAGAACAAAATGACGAACATGAAAGTTTGGATGATGATGAACCACACCTGAAACTGATTGTTGAACAGAATGATGGACCTCTAAGCTTGGAGAATGAACCGCAATTAGAACAGAATGACGAACCTGTTTTAGATGATCATGAACCGCAACTGGAACAAAATGATGACCCTGTCAATTTGGATTACGAACCGCAACTAAAACAAAATGATGAATCTGCAAATTTGGATGATAAATCGCAACGACGAAGTTTGGTCGATGACAAACAAAATACAGATTTAGGACAGTCGCCCACTCCAAACTTTGATGCAGTGATGCAAAACTCCTCTGATTAAGAATCAGAATACGTTGTAGTGGTTCAAATAGTAGGAAAAACTCTAACTGATCACGAGACAAGCGATGAAGATAAAACTGATGCTGACCAATATGGAACGTGTGGAACTAATAATTTACACGAAGAAGAAGAAATAAATACTACTAAAAATTACGGAGAACCTTGTGGAAGCAATGAGGTACCAAAAGACAAAGAACCCTGTGGAAGCAATGATATACCAGAAGAAGACGAAGAAATTGATGTAGAAAGTATTGATATAAATGAAATCCCGGAAGAAAATCTAAATCATCTATCTACATCCATAAAACCAAAAAAACTTATGAGAAAACGGCCAAGAGATGAAAAAGAATGGAAGGATAGAAAAGCTAGAATACTGAAAAATTCTGGAGAACCTTACACATCATGCCGATCAAAAAAGGATTTTCCAAAAAAAACCTTGGGTCCTGTTCGTTCTTGTAAGAAAAACTGTGGTGAAAAAATTTCGCATTATAAAAGACAAGCTATTTTTGACACGTATTACAAACTGTAATGCCGGCTTAGAATAGCATCACCCCATTTCTTACCCATGGGTGTCGTAAGACCCGACTAAGGGACTCGAGGGATGTGTATTGCAATTTTAGGCGACGGGCTGACAACCTATCACTATAGTGATACACAGTTATCTGATTGACCCTCAAGCTTTTGTCAGACGTGGTGTTAATATCCGTTTTACGGCCGTTAACGCTCTGCCTACCCCGTAAGGGATATAGGCGTGATTTATGTATGTATGTATGTATGTATTACAAACTGGCAGACCATGAGCGCCAATGGGACTTCATTTTAAGAAACACAAAATCTGAAACAATAAAAAAATGACGATTGATCGAAAAAATAACCGTACACAAACAGTGCAATATTATTTTACGGTTAATAATACACAAATTCAAGTATGTCGTCAATTTTTCATTAATATCTTTTTTCATTAATTTCAAACGAAATTGTTTACACGGCATTAGAAAAACTTCAGTCGAACGTAGAGTTAAAAGATAGTAGAAGCAAACATGACAATAGGCCACGGAAGGTGACAGTTGAAACTGAAGAAAGTATTAAGCAGCACATCAATTCATTTCCCATAAAAGAGTCCCATTACGTTAGAAAAGAAACAAATAGGAATTATTTTTCAGAATCCTTAAATATATCAAAAATTTATTGACTCTACAAAGAATGGTATGTAGAACAGAACTTAACTTGCGATATGGCCACCAAACGGCACTACGAGTCAGTTTTTAACACGCAAATTCAACCTCTCCTTTTTTAAACCCAAGAAGGGAAACGACTTTACAATTTTTACGAGTCTCTTCATTTTGTTGATGGAAATTAAGATAATCAAAGTGAGTCTGATGAAGAATAATATTTTTCCAGTCCTTTATTTTAATTAGTTATAGGATAGTTAATTACATTATGTGCCTTTAAAAATTACCTATTAGGAGGTACCTTCTTATAATTATGTTCTGATAAGATATACTCAATTAAGCTTTAATAAGGATAATTTTAAATTAGTCGAAAGCATTATTTTTAATAACGTCTTGTATTATTAGTAAATGCTAACAATCACTTAAAAACTATATTTTTTATTTCACGTAGTCGAATATAATCACAAAACCTGTTATCGGTAAAAACAAAAAATAAAATTACAAGAAAATTATGACAAATTAAATTTTAAATTATGACTTATTACAAAAAATAATTTGTTTTAAAAAAGTGGCCGAACAAAATTTTAATATGATTTTATCATACCGATGGACATTTCAATTCTTCTTTTCGTGTGGGACACCGAGTCGTCCAACGACCCGATGAACCCTGGTGTCAGAGTTTTTCAACCGCCTACTACCGCTAGTAGGCCTCTGACATGGTTGTGTTACGACCGCCGTCTAAGTAATCATAGACAGCAACCGGGACCGACGGCTTAGCGTGCCCTCCGAAGCACGGAATCATTTCTTTTCGGACAATCAGTTGGTTCACCCTGCAATGTCCTAACCAGACCGGAAACAAATTCACAAAGTGATAAATATCAACTTTGTGAGTGTCCCACCGAAAATCGAACCCGAAACCTTTGCGCAGCAGGCAGTCGCACTACCACTGCGCCACATCGGCCGTCAAAAATGTGATTTTGTCATACCGATGGACATTTCAATTTAACTAGAATAAAATGACAAAAATCTTTAACAAAAACTATTACATGTTTATTTTCACTAATAAAGAAAACTTGAATTATTTGCTTTAAACAAAGCGTTCTTTCAAATATAATGTTGATCGATTTTTCTGTATAAAATAAGCTTTAAATTTGTGAAAGAATTATAATTTTAAGAGTATCAGCTTTTGAGATATGAACAAAATTCTGTTTTTTGCTTCTCCTGAAAAGTTGAATTTTAGGATTTATCATTTTATTCTGCGGGGGCGGCGTAATGATAGAAACCTATTACTGATATTAGAGTTTTCAAGTGCGATGTTGGCATTCGGAGCGACCAAGGAAAGAAATATCTGTCTATTTTTCTTTTTAACAAATCTTAAATCTTACTCTAGCTATTCTAGTTTGCAACCTAGGAAATATACTTATCTGAGGGAATCATTTGCTTGACATCCATATTGTTCAGATAAATATACTTATATTATATCAATACAAGAGTTATAACTAAAAATATAGTAAATAACTAACTACCGAAGGTTTAATTTGAATTACGTATTTATTTTTATACGTACTGTAGAAATAAAAATATACTATAACAAATAATATGAACAACAGCTATTTTAGTACGTCACAAATAATCTGAAAGTAAGTCAAGATATTACACATAACCTGAGAGTCAAATATTCAAATTTAATTAATTTCTAAATATAAAGTATTAGATAGAGATGGTCTATAACTTTGAAATATTTAGAAACATACAGATTCTGTTCAACAAATTAAAATTGGACCTTTTATTCTTAAATTCGTGCCATGATCAACAAAAGTAAGTAAACATTAATTTTTATTTTCAAATTAACCATTTTCTTTAATTTATAATCAAAAAACTGTGATACATATAGGATAATATTAAAATTATTATTTTTTGGCTGAATTTGTTTTTCATCAGTGTAAACGTTAGTAAATATGCATAAATTTTAATTACCGGTAAGTATGTAGGTACATTACCAATAAACTAATATATTAAATAAAAAAATTTATACCAATCACCATTATATAATTAAAACTGAATTATGTCATCACATCAGTTGTGTAGTACTTATCAAATGAGACAGGCATACAAAATTTTATGTTTAAATCAATATTTTTGGATATTAATATACTTTCATATTTTTAAATTTCTTTATAGGAACAGATTATGAAAATTATTAAAAATAATATAACAGATGTCTGTACGCAAATATGTTTTCGTCTGTTACTTATTTAGAAAGTATTAATACCGATTACCTAAGATTTAGTACTGATTAAATGTTTATCATACCAAACTATTCGACTATTTACTAATAATAAAAGAAAATTAATAGAACTTTTACACATATGCCACTTATAGTTAATATAAGTTCTTATGAACGGGTTCATTTATTTATTTTTATTCGTCATTGATAGATCATAATTATCATCGGATAAGTATACAAAGAAACAAATTATATATCACAGTAAAAAAAAATATATTTTTGATTTGCTTATCTTGATAAGTTTGTTAAAAAATTATAAATTGAACAAGTAGTTACTTATTATGAGAAATTTCTTTGAAAATATTGCCCTTGCATTTATTTTTTTTCTTCTTTCTAAATCTCCTTTTATCTTTACTCTGGGCAAAAAACTTAATCAATATTCATATCTCTTTCGCTTCTTCTTTCTTTTTTTGTTATTTTATTCTCAAACACGTCTTTCTCATTTTTATAATACCTAATTATTTCACACTTGCTCGGTTTGCTCGGTACACATTTTACTCCTCAGAGTATTTAACTTCTTTGGGCCGGCTGGTCCCATACACATAATACAATTATAATATAAGTAGTAAGTAAGTAAAAACACTTAATTGCACAAAATAAAAAAATATCAGGAAAAATTATAGCTAACATGCGCAAAGGCGGCCTTATCGCTACAAGCGATCTCTCTTCCAGACAACCTTTGGGTGGAGGAGAGAGTATTGGAAAACAGAGCAGTGCGAGAGTAATCACGAAAGAAAAGGTAACTAAAATAAACGCAATAAATACAGAATATAATAATATAAAACTGCGCATTTTCATTTTCATACCAACTGTAGTAAGGCAGATTACCTTACCTGATGAGCTGAATAGAAAGCGAAACAGTTGCCGACTTATTTTGCAAATTTACTTTACGTCTTTGTATTCCTCTACCAGTTCGGCGTAAAAACTGAACTAAACTACATAAAGTTCAGCGATTGCCCCACTCGGGTACAAGAAGCTTATCGTAGAGGACGAAACTCATACACGAGTTGTCGTAAGACACTCATGAGACCGATGCCTCGCAGATTCGCACCAGTAGTCCATATGGACGCAGTTTCATACCAACTGTAGTAAGGCAGATTACCTTACCTGATGAGCTGAATAGAAAGCGAAACAGTTGCCGACTTATTTTGCAAATATACTTTTCGTCTTTGTATTCCTCTACCAGTTCAGCGTAAAAACTGAACTAAACTACATATAATAATATAAGGTACATTTTATTATGAGTCGACTCACACGTCTTTGCGTGTTTATTACTTTTACATATTTTATACGTAGGCCTATAATAGTACCTATCGTTGTTGTGCGCACAACTAATTAATATAGGATCAGTGTTTAAGACACATTAGTTCTCCAACAGTTTAAATGTTTACTGAAGGATCTGATCTCTATGAGGGTTACGATTAAAGACTCTTTGGTCCCCAACTATATTCACAGAGGAAAACTCTTTCGCACCATGATCAAATGAAGGGTTCGCTCCCTATGTACCTTACCTTATATTATTTTACTCAGTTAATTGAATTCACTTGTGAAATAGTGATAACTAATGTCGATAACACATCCATAATTTTGTTACGTCTAATTCATAGACTAAAGCTAAAACAGCATTACTATATAGGTACAGTAAAAAACAGAGTATTCACTGATTTATATTGTAATAATAATTATGTGTATGTGATGGTATATTATTAAGTAAAATCTTCTAACCTTCAATTTCGTAACTTTGATGATGTATGAGTACCTAACTTAAGAGAAAGGAGGCAACATACGGTATAATTTTTACTTTTTTACTTATATTTTAAACATAATGTTAAAATAGTATAGTAGATTGATAAGTTAGATCTTGATCACAGTAATCCGAGGCTTTGTTTTATAATGTGTATTTACACTGTTTTTTTCCAATTTTGAATGTAGGTCACACATGTTGTGTTGTGAGTCTGTAGCACAAACATACTAGGGTACCTACATACGTTACTAAGTAAGTTGTACACGCCAACTACCTCACTTTATGCCTTCTCACTACCCTAGGTCTGCTGGAAGAGATTTCTTTTTAGAAATAAGCTGACCTGTTGTGTTTTGATATATATGTTATGTCCTTTGTGTTATATTGTGTACAATAAACGGTTAAATAAATAAATATTTCTCACGTCTACCATCATACTGCAAAATTTTATCTACTGGAGTAAGTAGAAGGCAACATTACGTATTCTTATAAATGAACCCGTTTAACTTATATCTAAAGTGAAGGATGATAGATCATTATAAGAAAATAGTAATATGAAGTGTATAATAACATATTTTCGCGTCGTACATGTACGACGCGAAAACGACGATGATTTTATTACTTATACCTAACCTAAGGTAAGTATAACAGCCTTCTTTCTTCATTCTTGATGATATCTATCCTAATTAAGGTTATCATGGAAAATAGTTCAAGTAAAATATAATTAAACTGAATATGTAATTTATAAATTCGGTCCACAACCAAAAAAAAATACCTGCCGAACTTTCACTGAAATTTTAATACACTTTTCACTCACTCATTAAATTGCCGTCTTCGAGATACCAACGTTCGCCCAAGGCTTGGGTAGCCTGGGTAGGGTCGCGTCCACATCCGACCCGAACATCTCCCGGCTGCCTGCATTAATCTAACTATCATCCTTCCTCTCAAAACTCCATCTTTCTCCCAGCGTATTTTTATCCCATAGTTTGCCACACAGACCTATCTTAACCGTATTTTTTATAAAATATTCTTCCAATCATTTAAAATTCACTCTTAACTACTCCGCTCGTAACAGCACACATGTGTCCTTGAAGTATAATACAAATCTATTGTTGCAAAATTCGACCTGAGCGAAGAGGTTTATAATAGAGACAACAAAACACTGAAGAACAGACATTTTGGAGGTACGCACAGTAAACACTCACATATTTAGCAAAACAATAAGAAAATATTTTTTAAATTCAAAATAAAATATTTTAGTCCACGTTTTCCAAAGTCCGACACAGAAATTTGAAAACGCGCTGCGCAACACTGCCTGTATAAGGCAGCGCTGGCAGGGTCGCCATGCGATGTTGGCATTCGGAGCGACCAAGGAAAAAAACAACTGTCTTGTACGACGAGCGTTTATTGACTAAAAACTACAGCTACAGTATGCAAATACGTAGTACTTAAACCTAACATAACGTGGCGGTGCGTCACACACTACACAAGAATATTTATATTGAAATCTCCACATACAATAATCCTTTTATTAGATTTTGTTGCTTTATCTAAGGCTACATCCATTACTTTTGCAAAGGGTTCATATTTAGCATCAAGTATGCTGTATACGCTCATTATAACATGATTTTCAAACAAAACTTGCCGTCTACAGAGCAATTATACTACCCCTGCTACTGTATGCCTCGGAGACATGGTGTCTGTACAAGGGTGACATCAGACGTCTTGACGTCTTTCACATGAAGTGTCTCCGTTCTATCCTACGGGTGAAATGGCAAGATCGGGTCTCAAACTCTGAAATTCTTCGGCGAACTAAAATGACCGGTATGGAAAGTTTGCTGATGAGGTGTCAATTACGATGGTCTGGACACTTAGTGCGTATGGACGCCTCCAGGTTGCCGAAGTCAGTCTTTTATTCAGAGCTAAGCTCAGGTAAACGCAAACCTGGAGGACAATATCTTCGCTACAGAGATGTTCTGAAACGCCACTTAACATCTAGTGGAATATCCTGCGACTCTTGGGAGGAGCTTGCTACTCGGAGACCGGAGTGGCGCAATGCTGTCAAAACGGGTATTGATGATTTTGAGCGCGCCCGCCTGGAACATCTTGACGCTAAGCGCCAACTTTTGAAAACTCGGCCCAAGCCTTCTTATAACTACACGTACAATGACAGCGGGCAGCTGCACTGCGCTACTTGTAACAGAATCTTTAAATCTAAATTCGGCTTTGCGAGTCACATCCGTGCTCACGAACGTAGAAATAATTGACTGTGTCGCCGTCGACGGATACCTCTGGGAGGACATCATATCATATCATCATATTATAACATGATTTTCAAGTTCTACGCAGGCTATTTCAATAGTTCGCTCAACTGAGAGGCTCACGATATCAGGCCGTTCTTTATATTTTAACTCGTTTTTAAGTAGTATCAACGATCCACCGAATATTGCTGTTGATCTGTTGGACGAACTTGCCACCTGGTGATTATTAAAACTGAACATTAACTGATAATCTCTAAGCCAATGTTCAGTTATACATAGAATATCAATATTATTACAGTTCATGAAAAGTTCAATTTCTAATTTTTTGCTTATTATGCTTTGAATATTTTGGTGTACAATATTTAAAACACGGCTATTTTAAAATTTGGTTTTAATACAAATATTTTTGTATTGTTTATATTATGTTTTGGCAAGATACAATCACTCAAGTTACTAAAAGACAGCGTTTTGCCAAAGTTACTCTCTGTTGTCTTAGAAATTAATTTGAAGTACTTGGAACCGATTCCAACGTTATAAGGTTTTTATTTATATTCTGCTCAATAGAAGCAGTTGTCTGGTTAGCCAACAAATTGGCTGAATTATTAAAAAATAAGATAGTCACTCTGCTATCTGTCGTTTATAAACTTTAGATAGATAATATCTATCTTTCGTTACATTATAATATTTTCCAATGAAAATATTTGTTTTGATAAAATGAAATTTATCAGGGTTCCGACATGTCAATGTATGACAGTACTTGTTACACCAATGTCGAGTGTTTGTTTGAATAGTAATTTGTTTGAATACAAAGCTAAGTCCTTTTTTGTTGCATTTCCTCTTTTGCCACTAAATATAAAAACAATGGTTTTTTTGGAAAATTATGATGCCAACACTGTATTAATGAGTGTGGAATAATCGGCGCCAGGCATGCAATGATTAATTACTGCCTGACTCATGCAATGGCCAAGTTGTAAACCCGTATTTTTACCAAGTTCATCACTAAACATAACAATGTCACACGGTCGCTTATCCTGCGTGGGTGGTAAAGGGACATCGTCATAACCCAAAAGCGCGGGCTGCGTCCGACTGCGACACCGACCCGTGGGCGGCGGTGGCGAGCGGAAGCGACACCGACAGCGCCCCAGTCAGCTGTGTACAGACGCGAGGTGACGCGGGCTCAGGACACACGGCCGGGACGGATAGCTCTGTTGAAGTTTTCTCACAATCGCATTGACTGTTTGTCAAAGATTGAGAAATTTCACCGTTATATTTACACGACTTCAACAAACTATTCATGGCCAGCACATGTTCCTTTATTTCTTTTCGCGCTGAGTCATACTTAATGGAAATGTGTTCTTATGACCGTTTTAACGCAGACATTTCCGACTGGAGGCGCTGTAGTTTGTTCTAATGATGAAGTGCAAAATTGAACTTCTTTGATTAATTTAGAACGTTCTATAATTTAATTCGAGTTGTTGCGAAACAGTATGTTACGCCTAATGAGAGTTTGCGTTTTCTTTATAAAATTGTTAAATTTTACAATTTTCATACGTAACAAGTTTTAACAAGAATGATGAAATACGGATTCCTATTAATCTAACAGGATTTGTATGTTTTACCTTTTGCTAGTACTATATACTTAGAAGAAAAAGTAAATATATATGCAAGTGACACAAAAAACCTGTTGACACCATAAATTTCGTTTATAACGCTATATTGTTCCTATTCCAAGAAATTCGGTATGAATTAAATGGAATAGAAATAGATAAAATAAAAACGCAGGCCTGACAACAACTATGAAATCAAATTTAACAATGACAGAGAATGATTCAAAAGCTGCTAAAGTTTGGGGATGGTGTGTAAACGGCATAACAATAAGGAATAATGGTAAATTTTCAGTGTCAATACAATTCAGTCTCGCGCGCACAGCTGATCGGTCGTGACGTGCGTATTATTGTGTCAAGGGCGTACAAAATGTCCTGCAAATTTGTTAAGTGTTCTGGCTGTAACGTCGTTATAGACGAACTGCTAGCATTTGTGAATAATAAAATCGATGTTATGACAGAAGAAAGTATAATTAAAATCTGTGTCAGTGCGTTTTCTCCCACGGATATCTCAAATGCAAAGGAGTAATTATATAGCTCATTATCGCAAAAGAAGAAGAAACGTAAGGGAGATAAAAAGAAGCAACGTGATATTGAGGACATTATTGACACCCTTAAGTCCACACCTAGCGAAGAAATTCCCGTTTTCATGGCGCGGGATCTGCAGAAACTACCCCCCGTCCTATTCGACCACGTCGATGTTACACGTTTGTTAAAGGACCTAGTGAAATTACAACGTGATGTTCAACAAATTCAAGACCAATATGCAACTAAAGAGGACCTTAATTTACTAAAATCTGACTTGGAAACCCTAATAACAACATCGGTGGTAAATAACTACAATGATGTGGGTAACGTAAATACAAAACGGGGCGCGTACTTGGCACATAGTTTTGAATGCGACAGCAGCCGGTGGGCTTTAATCATATATCGTATGATGATGGATTAGTATCTCCTAAAGCTTCCGCAATATATCGAGACATGTCTGTTCATTCCACAGATAAAAATTGGGGAACTACGAACATACAATCTCCTAAGAAGCAGGGCCTTTTTAACTCAAGCCGTCATGAAAAACAGCAAAATCAAAGTGTTAGTGCGAGTATAAACAACATCTCCAGACAAAATGCATCTTACAAACAGCTGGTCGATGAACATACTAATTCGATGAGTCACGCGGTAGCGAGCGATAAGGAGTACGAGCCGGCTAGCGTGGTACTGGGACACACGGCCGCCTCGAGCGGCGCGGCGGAGGCGACGTCGATACCTACTAACAGCGAGTCAATAGATAAATCGCTAGCCGATATATTAAAGGATGGTGAATGGAATGGAGAGAATAAAGGCAAGGATTGGATCTATGTTGAACCGAAAAAGAAGTACCGTTTTTTAGGTAAAAAAGGCAACGCGATTACTGGGCCGAACGTAAACTTCAAGGCAAATGATGTTAAAGTGCCTTTATTTATTTATAACGTGTCGAAGGAGGTGACTGTGTGTGACATCAAACAATACATCGCAAGTAAAACAAACGCGCAGGTATTGATAGAGAAAATAGACATGAAAGTGCAGAAATCATACGATGCATATAAAGTTTTCGTGCCGAGTAGAAATTTAGACTTATTTTTGCAAGAAAACTTCTGGCCTGAGGGGATAACTTATTGCCGTTTCATACATTTTAGGCAAAATAAAACAGGAAAAAGATAGACTCCGGTATACCTAGTACAAAACCTACATCTAATTAATGGACAGTACAATTAACTTTATATCTTTTAACTGCAAGGGACTTGTAAGATCTAGCGAGTGTTTGCGGCAATTATGCAAAAAGGCGCATTTGCTGGCAATACAAGAAACATGGCTGTATAGCTATGTTATACAGCTACTGGGAACTATTGATGACAACTTTGCGTTCGTCGGGAACTCTGCAATGGACTTATCAGCTGGCATACTTCGAGGGAGGCCCTACGGTGGTGTGGCGCTGCTGTGGCGTAAGAAGCTATTTCCTAACGTGTCCGTTATTCAGTGCAACAGTGACCGTATAGTGGCTATTAAAGTAATACTGGGCGATCGCTCGTTCATAGTGTGTTCCGTGTACATGCCTACAAACTCGCGCGATAACCTAGTGGAATTTGCTACGTGTTTAGGCGAATTAAATTCTATAGTGGCAAATAGTAATATTGAATGTGTTTACATGCTCGGTGATTACAATGCGCACCCAGAAAAATTGTTTTATGACGAATTACTGAGTTTTTGTACTGAGCAGTCATGGTCATGTTACGACAATGAAATTATGCCTAGTGATACAGTAACATACATAAGTGAGATAAACGGGAGTCAGTCGTGGCTCGATCACATTATACTTACCAGTGCAGCAAAGGTAACAGCCTGTGGGTGCTACAGTCCTTGATGACGTCTATGTGTCTGATCACTACCCCGTGCTGTTGAATTGTAACATCCAATTTATTAAACCCAAAATAAACCTGCCAGAGATTGATAATAACTTAATCAAATGGGGATCACGGGATCTTGATCAGACAAATAGATACCATGCGTTATGTAATTCAAAGTTAAGGGATATTAACTTTAATCCGGTATTTAGCAAATGTGCTGACCTGCCCTGTTACGCCTATCTACGTTATCTTTAGTTACATGAGTTACGCGTAACAAGCTTAATCGTATTCTTTAGGTCCCATTTATATACGTACGAGTTCATATTTACAAGAAATATAAATCATTATTATATTACATCCAAAAAACAAAACTCATGTAACTCAATTTTTGTATGGAGTAGCTTTGCGTATCTACTATAACTCTAGATACATGAGATACACAAAACCGTACGCATCGAGACGAGTCGCGCGGACCTCCGGCATATTGAGTTACATGAGATAGGCACAACAAAGCTTGTATGAACTTGTCGGCGTCCGAAACGAATTGCCATTAGGAGATAAGTTTCTACCCATGGGTGTCGATGAGGCGACTATGGCTATGGAGTGTTAACCAGAGAATGGGCAGCAGCGCTTCTTGTAAATGCAACACTTGGCACTGCACTCGCCAATCCGCCTGCCAAGCGTGGTTATGTTCAGCAGTGGACTGTTGTGGCCGTTGAAGTTAGAGTTGAAAGGTACATGGTGTTTATTTTAATTCTATTATTTAGTACTTCTTTTATTCAGAATATCTTTTGTGAACATAATATACAAGGTGTTTGTTTTAATTTATTTATCAACACATTTTTTTATGTCAAGGATAATGTCAAGGATTTAGATGATAGTGCGGTGCAATAAAAGCTTCAAATTAGTGTAAACTTTTTGATCTCCATTTTCTATAATTTTAATTTGATTGCATGTTTTAAACATAGCTTATAAGTATATTTTGTGATCTCTTAATACATTCGTGATTGTATTGAACTGCTCACATTTGAAAGATTTTATTATTATGATTATTGAGAAAAACAAAAGATTGTTGGATACGCAGATGATAGTACCGTTTCAGAGAGATACTTGACAGGTGCAAAAACCAGTGGGGATGAAATACGTTCGTTAAGAAAGGCCATGGTAGAGCGAACAGATCTGACCTTAAGTCTTGTCTCCCAATGGGGTGACGACAATCTGGTCTCATTCAACGCCACCAAAACACAGGCGTGTCTTTTCACTGCAAAAAGGAGCCCTTTCGACTGGACACCTACTTTTCGGGGTACATCTGTCCCTGTCACTGACAGGCTTGAGCTTCTAGGTAGGAGTTGACATCAAATCCAAACTTCGGCGCGACCATCGAGTACAATGCTCAAACGGCGGCTAAGAAGCTGGGCATCCTGAATAGAGTCAAGCGTTACTTTACGCCTGGACAGCTTTTAACTCTTTACAAAGCACAAGTCCGATCCTGCATGGAGTATTGCAGTCACCTTTGGGATGGCTCAGCCAAATACCAACTTGCCGCTCTTGACTCGGTGGAACGCAGGGCCAAGAGGCTCATAGGTGACATAAAACTGGTGGACACCAAGCTACATAGCCTGGCACATCGCCGCAAGGTTGCCTGCTTGTCGGTTTTTTACAGATTGTACTTCGGAGAGTGTGCTCAAGAGCTTCACGACCTTGTTCCATCAGCTCCCTTCTACCATCGGACACCCAGACGCACCGCCGGATACCATCCATACCTGGTTGCCATTCCACCAATTCGGACTAAGCGCTTCTGCTAAAGAGTGGAACTCACTACCTGCGTCTGTATTTCCAAACGCATACAACCCTAATCTCTTCAAAGTAAGAGTGAACAGGCTTCTTCTGGGTGAGCTTGCTCCATCTTAGACCCTGTCTCTGTCCTATGACCTAGACTAGAGCCAAAAGCAAACCCATCAATAATAAAATAAAAAAGATTCGATGACGTAGAGCACAAATAATTTATAATTAATTATTAGGTAATCACTTTTTTATATATGTTAGCTTTTTCATATCATCTTCTCAAAGACATTATCTAATTATGGAAATTTTCATTGTTTAATTGTTTTTTATAATAATAACTTTAAATGATTTTATTTAACTTGCTTTGATTCTTTTTATAATATTCCCCATAAATTAAATATCTTCTCTACCTAAGTTAACACAATTTTTAGCAATCGTTAATAATGTCCACAGCATCAATTCTACGCTCCCCAAATGTCTTCAATTGATCAACCTTCAATGTCAGTGTTTTACACGATAAGCAAGCTAAAAGATTTGCAGCATAAATTTTTTATCTCTTGTAATTTTTGATTTCCCTCAATAATTTTAAATTTACTAATAGATTACCTTATAGAGTGTAAAAATCAATAACCTTTTATACCTCTTAGACCTCTTATACAAGACGACTTGGTCAGCTGACACTTTTTGTATGGGAAGTATTTTTTTATATTTTGACCTGAGTTTCATGGTAAAAGTGGTTCAGTTTTATGTCATTAATTATTTCGGGCAATTCCTTTTTACACCATGTATGCTGACCAGTCTCAACGTCGCCTCGAGACGTGTTGGACTCGGGATGAACTTGGACAAGACGAAAGTCATGTTCAATCAACACATCATCCTCGAGCCCCCGCCGGTCGCCTTGAAGTTGTCCAGAGGTATGTGTACCTTGGCCAAACTCTACAGCTGGGTAGAGACAACTTTGAGGCTGAAATCACCAGAAGAGTGCAGCTGGGCTGGGCAGCATTTGAGAAGTTGCGTCATATCTTGGAATCACCCTTGCCACAATGCCTCAAGACCAAGGTGTTCGATCAGTGCGTCCTGCCAGACATGACCTATGGAGCCGAGACGTGGAACCCAACAGTAAAACTGGCCCACCGGTTACATGTCACTAAGAGAGCTATGGAAAGGTCTATGCTCGGTATCTCTATAATGGATAAAATCCGGAATTAGACCGCAAAAAGACCAAAGTAACGGACATAGTCTGGCAGTGTAGCAAACTGAAGTGGCAGTGGGCTAGGCACATTTTTCGTAGAACCGACGGACGGTGGAGTAAACGGGTTCTCGAGTGGAGGCCACGCCTCGGCAAGCGAAGTGTTGAACAACCTCCGGCCAGGTAGACCAATGACTTAAAGGCGGCTGTAGCGACTGGATGGCGAAAACGGGAGATTGTGCCCTATGGCGTACCCTGGGGGAGGCCTATGTCCAGCAGTGGACTGCTATAGGCTGATGTATGTATGTAATAGATGAGATACCTACCTTACATTTAAATCTGATGTATTTTCAGATTTTTCCATAGGCACTACCACACCGTAATAGATCAACCTGTATACTATCCTATCCAAGAAGTAAATAATCTGAGATTATACTGTTTTGCCTATGTCCTGTAATTAAACTTGTAGGAGATTAGCATTTCAATAAAATGTTGCTCTTGACGCGGCTATCTCATGTATCTTAGATACAGTACCACGCGTAACACGATTTGTATGAGAAATAAAGGAGCAAAAATATTAAAATTGTTATATTTTACTACACACTTGAAAATAGGAAAAAATTTAAATGAGGAATGCATTTTATGATTGTTTTGCTCCAATTCATAAGAAAAAATTCTTCATAGACACAATATTATGTAAGTTATGAGCAAATATTATTTCCAAAATAAAAAGTGAATTTGTGGCAAATGGCAGTCTGAGAGATACATTAGATAGGCGTAACAGGGCAGTGACGGTATTTGTTCAGATTTAAGCCATAAGATAGTACTTGATGAATTGTATGAAAGTATTGTTAGCATATTGAAGAAAGCTGCCATAACTTCCTGCATACGTAAAAATAGTAAGAAAAAGAAATGGAAACACATTGTGGGTTGGAACAAGTACGTGCGTGACGTTCACACTACAGCTAGATTGTATTATCGGACATGGATAACGTGTGGTAAACCAACTTCTGGGCAAACTTATGAGCACATGTGTGAGTCGAGGCGTGTTTTTAAGTCTAAAGTACAATGGTGTCATAAAAACGAGCAACAAATTAAAATGGACACAATTGCGAAACATCATGCAGATAAAGACTTTGGCACATTCTGGAAAAAAACTAACGCTCTGAACATTAAGCCATCTCTTCCAGTTGGTGTGGCTGGATATTACAACGCTAAAGATATCGCAAATATTTTCCAGAAACATTTCTGTGTACAGTCTTCTCTGGGTCCTGCTCCTGCAGAACGGGTGCTCACTGCTGGGCACAATGCTCCTACACGTAATGTGACATTCACTAGAAAGGAAGTTGCTGTAGTAATCAGTAAAATGAAAGGTGGTAAATCTCCTGGCTTTGACTTCCTCAGCATTGAGCACCTAAAGTATGCGGGCTTTCATTTAACTAGGGTTTTGGCAATGTTTTATACTCTGTGCTTGGGCCATGGCCATTTGCCAGCTAAGCTTATGTACACAACAGTAGTGCCAGTACCGAAGAATAAAACGGGCGATCCCTCAGACCTTTTAAATTATAGACCCATTTCACTGGCAACAATCATTGCAAAGGTTCTAGACGGACTGCTTGACAAACAGCTGGACAGGCACATTTTCCTTAATGATAGACATTTTGGTTTTAGACCGGGCCTGTCAACAGAAAGTGCTGTTCTCTGTCTCAAGCAGACCATCTATTACTATACATCTAGAGGTACTCCGGTTTACGCGGCTTTCCTGGATCTGTCAAAGGCTTTCAACCTTGTTTCCTACGACGTACTCTGGAAAAAGATGGAACAAACGACCATACCAGCAGAAATAATAGCGCTGCTTAAGTTTTGGTATCAAAACCAGCAGAACCGTGTGAGGTGGGGTGCCTCTTATTCAGACGCGTATACGTTGGAGTGCGGGGTGAGACAGGGTGGACTGACGTCTCCCAAAATCTTCAACTTATACATGAACCAGCTTATCGATGAGCTCAGTAGCACCATGATTGGATGTCATGTTGGAGGTGAATGTATTAATAATCTCAGCTATGCAGATGACATGGTGCTGCTGAGCCCATCGATAAAAGCACTGACAAGGCTTGTTGGCATTTGTGAGTCGTACGCGGTGGCCCATGGGCTTAAGTATAACGCGAAGAAAAGTGAGGTGATGCTGTTTAAAGCAGGAAATAAATACATCAATATTGTATCAGCTATATCACTTACTGGAACCCTCCTTCAGAGGGTTACAGAGTTCAAATACCTGGGCCACTGGGTCACTGAGGATCTGAGGGACAACAGGGACATAGACAGGGAACGCAGGTCGCTGGCTGCTCGAGGTAACATGCTGGCACGTAAGTTTGCGCGATGTACCAAGAGTGTGAAGGTGACGCTATTTAAAGCATATTGCCAGTCACTGTACACGTGCAGCCTGTGGGTCAGTTTCACACAGCGAGCATACAGCGACCTGAGGGTCCAGTATAATAATGCATTTAGGGTCCTGATGGGGCTGCCGTGGAGGTGCAGTGCGTCCGGGATGTTTGCTGAGGCATACGTTGACGGCTTTACAGCTCTTATACGAAAAAGGTGTGCCTCAATACATGCCCGTGTCCACGGCAGCCCGAACAGGATACTGAGCGCACTGTTTGATCGCTGGGATTCTCCCTTCACGGAGAGGTGGATCCTGGTCCACTCATTAAAGTAGTCGCCCCGCCCGGCATAGGCCCGTTACTAACACTTAGTCTATAAGCTTACTAACTATGATTGTACTTCGTTGCTGCATCCTATGAGATTAAATAAACCATGTAGTACGTTTAACGTCGTATCGCATCATCACACGAATTTTTAGAGATATCTAAATGAAATAATCGAAATAAAGTAACTATTTTAACTTCCATCGTAATTCGTCCCCCGCCCGCCAGAGCGCTCCCCACTTGTGTCATTCGTTTTTTCGTGTGTCGCATCGTCAACACGTTCCGTAAAAAATAATATTATTTTTGTGATAAATCAAGTGAAAACTGAAAGTTTAGGTGTGCAATAGAAAAGGATACTGTTAAGTTCGAAATCAAAGGAAATTCAGGCGACTAAACATGGAATTACACGCCAGGAAAATGGAGGTTAGTTTTTATAAAATATCATGTTCCTGGTTCTTGTTTCAATACCGTTTGGTTTTCCCTCAGTGGTGGCACGCGATGTCGTCCGGGAATAACTTTTATCACTTTCTAAAAGTAAAATCGATAAGAGCAATGAGCTCTTACGAGTATGTATAAAAGAAGAAGAAAGTAAATCAATCTAAGGGGCCAATTTCTCGCTTCCAATACTTCTTCACGACGCGTTTCCTCAGTGGTAACACGCGATGTTATCCGGAAATAGCTACTTACTTTCCTAACGTGGTGGCACGCGATGTCATCCAGGAAGTAAATACATGGAACATGAACAAACTAAATTGGTACTTTATTGGCTTCCTAACGTGGTATCACGAGATTTTATCCAGGAAGCAGAAAAGTACATGAAACATGACAATCTTCCAATACTTCTTCACGATGCGTTTCCTCAGTGGTAACACGCGATGTTATCCGGAAATAGCTACTTACTTCTCTAACGTGGTGGCACGCGATGTCATCCAGGAAGTAAATACATGGAACATGAACAAACTAAATTGGTACTTTATTGGCTTCCTAACGTGGTATCACGAGATGTTATCCAGGAAGCAGATAAGTGCATGAAACATGACCCCCTGTAAATGCCACAGAATACTTATGAAACATAGCAAAGTAAGTACTTTTCTAATGTGGTGGCGCGTGACGTCATCCAGAAAGTAGTCATGGAACATGAAATTTGTTCAGGTTGTATTTTCCTCACGTAAATCGTGAAAAACGGGCCTTCGGCTACAGGTAGGTACCTCCTCCTTATGCTGTTGAAGAACTATTGGATGCCGCCCTACTTGGCAATGATTTGCTGGGGCTGCTGCACCTCAAGTCGTCACTGGAACCTTCAGCCGTAGCCGGGTCGGCCTCAAGTAAGATCGTTTGTTATTCTACCTACTTTAATACCTGATCTGGGAGACGCTGGTGTTTGGAAGAACACAAATTTCATTTTATTTCTATAACGGATAAAGCAATGATTCCTGTAAAATATTTGGGCTCACAAGTGGCTGAAAAGAGAGGATTTCTTCCGAGATCTCTGAAAGTTTTGGGGAAGATGGTCATAGAAGACTTGGGTACAGATCAGAGAGAGGGTTGATTGACTAGGACCCTATGTCCCGAACCCATTATAAAGCTAATTGTGCTGTGGCACTATAGCGAGGCTAGCCAGCCTAACAACTGATTTAATTATCAATACACAACTCTCTCTCTCTTTCTCTTTTCGTGTGGGACACCGAGTCGTCCAACGACCTAATATTCTTATGAATATCCGGAGTAAACTAGATCCTTCACTTTATGAAGAAACAATGAACCATAGGTGGCTCATCATACTTTGCTTTTTTAAACAAAAGTTAAACAGATAGGTTGTTTGTGTTTGGGAGGTTTTGATGCAGAGAGTATTGTAATATGTTAGATTTTACATTTTCGGTGGCAAAGTTGCCAATTATTCTTGGCAGGCGTTCAATTACATAAAGATATTTCGGCGGTGCTTGCAAGATTGGTTACTTTTTCTTCTACTCGCAAAACGACGCATCTGCCTACATATGCCTGAGAAGACTCAGTGGTCCGGCTTGCAAATTAGGAAAATAACTCCGACAGACCTTTCAGGGGAAGCTGCAGGCTTGTATCATGGAGGCTCCAGACTGCCTTCTCGTTAAGCGTGCACAGCTGGACCGGGGCGCGCTTCCCTTGCGCAAGCGCGCATCTATCCCGCGCCACACAGCCTGCGATAAAGCGGCGGCCGTGGCAGCTCTCGCCGATAGAGGTAATAGAGGGTGGCTTTGGCTGTGTTCAGCATTCATTACACAAGATGTGTTATGTTGGGTTCTATTCAGAATCTGCATCTAAGCGTATTTTACATACTTGTCAAAATCCAAAAAGCAATGAAATTTTACCCTTTCAAAAATTTAATTGGGGTTCTTTTTTATTTCAAAAACAATAAGTTTGAAGTTCAAGTGAATGTTTAATTGCAAGATATTCACCAATATCGGCACGGGCTCAAAACGATTGACTTATGACTCATGCCTGCTTGATTAAATGGATCTTTAAAGTTGCCTCCTTTTTAGTAGGTACCTATTTATAAAGTTAATAGAAAGTGAAGTACCTTCTCTTTCTCCTGTCGTGAGGACTACCGCAAACCAAATCAGATGTGGTTTGCGATTTTGTTTTAATTGAGTAAGGTACCTACATGTTTAATATGCTGTCTGTGTTCAGCTTTGTTCGGTTATTATTAGGTTAATGAAACCTGTGGTTACCTACTTTTTGACGCAGTAAGGGCCAACGTTTGGTGAGATATTTAGATAATTTATGGTATACCTACCTATAGCCATAACTGTTATGTATGCTAAAATTTTGTAAAAACGTATTTTTTGTCCTTTACTTACTGAATTCTCAAAATGTAACTTTCGAATTTTCTTCTGAAAAACTCCAAAAAGTATTTTGACCTTGTTTAATATTATTTAAACAAAATCAAAGATCAAAGTATGAGAGTTTGCCAAGTTCGTGAGATAGAAAATTTGACAATGCACCGGTTTGTCTATTAATAACAAATTTTAGTTATACACAAACGTTTAGGCCGTGAGCATCTTTAAGCGGATCCGCGCCCGCCACCCGCGCCGCGGTTCAGTTTCTATAGCGCAGCGTCGTGGCGCGTTCGACCGCACGGCGTTCGTCGACCGCCCCTCCATCCGCCCGGCGGCTCCCGCGCGCGGTTGGTTTTATTCAGCGCCGCATCGTGAAGCTTATCGCACGCGGCGGATGAGTACTCTCGAACGAAAAAATAATGGAAATCGATACCGAAAGATTAATTATCGAAGTACAGTGTCGCCCCATGATATGGGATTTAAAGAACGATTTGTATAAAAATAGAGATGCAAGAATTGCCGCGTGACAAGAGATCTGCAAAGAACTTTCTGAAAATTACGAGAATCTAAGCCAGGAAGAGAAGAAAGAAATAGGTAACTACCAGTTTTTTAATAGCTCTATGTAAAATAAGTTATATTTGATTAAAGTGTGTCTTATTAAAGTGTGTTACGAGACATACAAAAATCCATTCCACTCCAAACAAACCCGTTCAATCAGCTGATTGGTATAAGTAGGTACAGTCACGAGCACCTTTACACTTACAGTGCAAAATTAAACCCTATTACAAGTGACATAAGATCGGTACAAAGTCCAAACTGTACATTAAAACCTCCTGTCCTGTAGGTTTGCAACATAGGTAAGTAGGCAGGTATCTACTATTGCCGTGTGATGCCGGCTTAGAATAGCATCACCCCCTTTCTTTCCCGTGGGAGTCGTAAGAGGCAAGAAAGGGACTCGAGGGTGTGTACTGCAATTTTAGGCGATGGGCTGACAACCTGTCACTATGGCAATACACAATTTTCCGAATAACCCTCAAATATTTGTCAGACGTGGCGTAAATTACCGGTTTTTGCAGCCGTTTACGCTCTGCCTAACCCGCAAGGGATTATAGGCGTGATATGTGTATGTGTACCTACTACCTTACATTGGTAAGTATTATTATTTGATTGTATTGACGTTAGTAGGTACCTAATAATACTCATAGGTAGGTAGGTATGTAATACCCTACTACTTATTATTTTATATGTAAGTAGTTAAGTAAGTATTTGTGCAACTGGTACCTATAGGTTAGTAAGTAGGCTAAGTAAATAGTGGCACACGTGGCGGTGGCGGCGGCGGCAAGATCAAAGGGAGCGGCGGCGGCAAGATCAAAGGGAGCGGCGGCGGCAAGATCAAAGGAGCGGCGACGACCGACGCCCCGATGAAAGCAGCGGTAGCTACGCTGGCGATGATGCCTAGGAGACCTAGGAGTGATGTGATCTCTCGAAAGTTAGACACCTATTAATGCCTTTTCCTACTGTAAGTACTTAGTTACTGGTAATTCCAGAAGATTTTGAATTGAGGATATCGTTTGGCGTCGCGATCTCGTGATTGTAAATTAGTAAATTACGGTAGGTACCTACCTACCTGTATAGAAAATGTAGATTTGATTTTATTTGTTAGCAATTTGCATCAGATATGCATCATTTCAGTCGGCGGGAACGTCGGGAACCACTGAAATCTGCTTCCTTAAAAGAAACTTACAAGTAGGTACATAGTGTAATTTGGTCATAAGTTCCCACCCAATTTCAAGTGCAAATTGGTCATAGATAAAAATGGATAACCATGGTGCATTTTACTTTTATGTCTAATAAATCTACAAAAAAATTACGAGAAAAACTGTGTTTTTACTTTTTTCATATCTCAAAAAATGGCCGAGATATTTAAGTTCAAAGTGTGTAGTTTCGGGCGAAGGTTTTAAAAACGCGGACGAGCGCAGACTAGCCGATGACGTCACGGCTCGAGTCATTCGGCAGTCGCGCTTACGCTCGAACGCCGTCGCGCAGTGAAATTAAATATTATAAAATAAAATGCCAGGGAAATACTGTATTGTGCCGCAATGTTTAAACTCCACGGTTAAAACACCAAATAAACTCTTCTTTTATGTGCCTAAGGACCCAAAAATAAGAAAAAAGTGGATGACGGCCGTAAAAAGAGTTGATTCAATAGGCTCTAAAACTGTTACGAGTACTTGGCCATCCTGATTGCTGAAGTACCTACCTATGTAGGTACCACCTTGTCGTACCTACTCTACTTGCAACGGTACAGGCGAAGGTGTGTAGGTGAATAAAGGGGTACCTATAGGGAGATGCGTGGAGTAGACATGTGCCTCCTTGACCCACACTGTAGGTATAACAGTTGGCTGAAGTAGGTATGCGTATGCGCCTCCTTGTCAAGGAGGCCGCCGCCGTGGTACTGGCAAGTAGGTAGGTACGCGTGGAAACCCATAGGTTGGTAGGTAGGTACGTACTTCAGGATGGACGCTCATGCACTCGCCAGTTCCACGGCGACTAGGTAGGTACGCGTGGAAACACATAGGTAGGTAGGTACCTACTTCAGGATGGACGCTCATGCACTCGCCAGTTCCACGGCGAGTAGGTAGGTACGCGTGGAAACACATAGGTAGGTAGGTACCTACTTCAGGATGGACGCTCATGCACTCGCCAGTTCCACGGCGAGTAGGTAGGTACGCGTGGAAACACATAGGGAGGTAGGTACCTACTTCAGGATGGACGCACATGCACTCGCCAGTTCCACGGCGAGTAGGTAGGTACGCGTGGAAACACATAGGTAGGTAGGTACTTACTTCAGGATGGACGCACATGCACTCGCTTGTTTCACGGCGAGTAGGTAGAAACGCATGGAAACCCATAGGTAGGTTTTAACGAGCGCGAACTGTAGGTACCTAGGTAGTTACCTTACCTAGTATTTTTTATCACACACATTTTGATTGAGTTGAGGGAGTAGGTACAACCAGGAACCTTATGGGTAGGTACTTCAGGCAGGATGGTCATGAACTCGCGAGCGGAAGTATTTTTATCACCGCCTGTTTAGTAAAGGCCGAGATATCGTATGGAGACTAACCTGGAATCCTCCTTCAGCAGCTTCGCGCTCCCGGGCTCGGCGTGCGTTTCAGGCAGCGGAATGGTCAGTGTACCAGACGACAGGAATCTTCACTAAACTTAGCAATCCACAGGGCGCAATGTATTTTGAGATCGTGTTATTGATTTGGCACACCACAGAAAGAGAAGATGAGTAATATTTTAGCAGAAAGTTAATATTTTGTTAGGAGCGTCGCACGCGCGCGGATCTTTTTTTTTCGCCAAGAAAGTTTCCTCCTTTTAGCGTCCGGGGGCGCCGCATTCGCCACGCGTTTTGGCCAATAAGATTGCTCGGCTCACATGAAGAATAAACCAATCAGCCTCCATACATAGTTTTAAGTTTTTTGTTGCAAAGAGATTCAATAATATTCAGCCCAAGTTGTGTTGTCTTTAAATCGATTATTTTATTACCTACAAAATACAGCTCACTACTTAACATACCGCTCACTTTAAAAGAATCTTCAAGTTCATTTAATTTTATTTAAACCAGAAAAAAAAACTAAATTCTAAGTATTAAAAAATAATGAATGTGATACTTTCACCTAAAGATAACTATATCAATCGTATTATACCTAATAATAACTAATTAATTATTCTAATGGCAATGGACAAATCTTGACCACGGCTCTTTTAAAAAAAGTTGCTCCAGATTGTAAAGTAACAACTCGGGTTTCACCGTCAGAGCCCGGATGTAGTGATTGAACCCGAGCAAGTTTCCAGGTCAAAAGCGGGGAATTTTCCTCACGAACAAGAACGATAGTGCCTTCACGTATAGGAGTGCCACGATTATTATACGATTTGTTACGTTGTTGAAGCTCTTGTAGGTATTCATGACTCCACCGCTTCCAAAAACTTTGAAAATTTTGCTGGACCCACCGCCAACGTGTTAATCGATTAGGCTTAACATTACTTAAAGGAACATCGGGAATGGCGGTTATCGGACCACCAATAAGAAAATGAGCCGGAGTCAGAGGCAGAGGGTCAGTGCTCTCTGAGCTCAATAGACAAAGAGGACTGGAGTTAAGAACGGCTTCTATTTGACAAAGAAGCGTATGCATTTCGTCATAGGTTTGAATACTATTTCCAACTACCCGGAGTAAATGATGTTTGAAACTTTTAACTCCAGCCTCGAACAATCCTCCAAAGTGGCTTGCGTAAGGGGGCTGAAAATGCCATGTGATCTTTTGTTCCAGTGCTGCCCGGTTCAACGACCTTTGAGTTTCGTCATTGTTTAAAAAGGCATACAAATCTTTTAGGTAGTTGTTACACCCGACAAAATTTCGTCCACAATCTGAGTATATATCTCTACACTCTCCCCGCCGAGAAGTAAAACGTATGAGCGTGGCAAGAAAAGCTTCTGTGGTAAGTTCTGAAACGATATCTAAGTGTATGGCTTTGACACACATACATACGAAGACCGCAACGTAACATTTTATAACCTTAGCGTTTTTAATTTTGTTTGCACGAACATAGAACGGCCCTGCAAAGTCAACGGACGTCCTCAAAAATGGTTTTTCTGTTGGCGTTACGCGAGATGAAGGTAACGGGGCCATTTTTGGCTGTGGATGGGAAGGACGAGCACGGAAACACCTTATACATCGATGGATTCGTCACGGCTTGATAATATCCAATAAGTTTGCAAAAGTGTGTACCGAACAAGTTGGGGGCCAGCGTGTAACAATTGAATATGCGCATTGTCAATAAGCAAATTTGTCAAAGGATGTGATTTAGGTAAAATCATTTGATGTTTACTCTCAAATGGTAAGAGAGACTTATGAATTCTACCCCCTACACGGAGCACGGATTCTTCATCAACATATGCATCTAACCGTGTCAATTCGATGGAAGGTGACAACCCTTTAGACATTTTACCAATTTCCCCTTTAAATGCTGAACATTGTACTGCCTTAATTAAACTCTTCAGAGTAGTGTTGTATTCCTGAACGGTGATATGTGTAGGGTAATTCTGTACAAGTTTTTTGCATTTATTATAAAATCGAAACATGTATGCAGTAACGCGTACGAGTTTCGATAATGATGAAAACCGAGCAAAAAGGTCGAATTCAGGTTCAGATTTTTCTGTGACAGTGTGAGATAATACCGGTAAAGTCCGTTTTTCTTCATAAGTGCTAAAGAGATTACTTTGTGATGGCCATGCGTCTGGGTTATGAATCCAGTCGGGGACGTAAAACCATAACTTGTTTTATAAATATGCACTAGGCAACATTCCCCGAGAAGGTGCGTCTGCTGGGTTGTGTTCCGACCGTACGTGACGCCAACAACTGGAAGGTACACGTGAAAGGATTTCACTTGTTCTATTCGATACAAACGTTTTCCATTCGTAAGGCGGTGAATGTAGCCAGGCCAATACTACCGATGAATCTGACCAAGCGTGAATATTAGGCGTACGAACATATTCCCCATAAATTCGTAGAACGCGTTCAATTAGTTCAGATAGCATAAGGGAGGCCATTAGTTCAAGGCGCGGAATTGTCAATCGAGTTTTGATCGGAGCTACTCGAGTTTTACCTATAAGTAAATAGGTATGTATGTATGTATGTATGTATTAACTTTATTGTACCACAAAACAAATTTACATGATCAGTAAAGGATGGAATAAAACAAGAGGCACAAAGGCGGATTTATCCCACAAAGGGATCTCTTCCAGTCAACCTATGAGAGACTCAGAGGATATGTAATTTGCAGGTAAACTACGGTACTTTAGAAAGGTGATAAAATAAATGATAATAAAAATGCTTACTCTTTAACTAATAGGTATGTGGATTACCCTCGGTGTCCCTGTAAGCAAGGTATACACACGCTGAGTAAGCTATTTCAGACGCGTCGGCGAACCCGTGAAGATGGATGTCCCCATCAGCATCAAACAAAACATGTCGTGGGAATGTGACTTGTGACAACAGAGGCAACTCCTTAGTAAAATTAGACCACGCGTTAGAAATATCAACAGGAACCTACTCATCCCAATGAACCCCAGCAAACCATAATCGTTGAATTAAATGTTTAGCATATAAAGTTACGGGTGACAACAATCCTATAGGATCGTAAATTCGGGCAATCTCCGACAGAATAGACCTTTTTGTACAAGTGGTATTCGAAACATGAACATTGAACGAAAATACGTCAGATTTAGGATCCCATTCCAAGCCAAGTACCTTAGTTTTTTTATCCAACTCCATTTCCGAAAAGGTAACTACATCGTCCCGCTCACCGTGTAAAACTGATGGATGTGTTGTCAACCGCTCACCATGGGCAACTACCCCTTGCACGGCTGCGAGTATCGCAGGCGAGTTGTTATGCCATTTACGTAGTTCAAAACATGCCGACTCGCAAATACCTACCAATTGTGATTGCAACTTCAAAGCGTCATCGACGTTATTCGCTCCCGAGCAAATGTCATCTACAAATACATCGTTCAATAGAACTTGGGATGCCAATGGAAAACGATCCGACTCATCAAATAAACTCGACCCAAACGCGTTGAACCTAGATATGTCACTGGATGCGTCGAATAATGAGATTGCTGATCAATCATCTATCCACTTCGTTACGCAGCGCCCGGATAAACAGCTTCTGAACCAATTTCAGACTTTTAGGGAGGATATGAAAAATCTCATGGACTTGCAAAAGAAAGATATTGCTGACATAAAAAAGACCCTGGGAGAAATCCAGCAATCGAACAAAAACATCGAGGACTCCATTACACTTCTAAATAAACAAAACGAAGAGTTTGATAAAAGACTAATATTGATAGAAAACCATTCCAAAGAAAACAGAGAGTATATTATGTTTTTAGAAGATAAATAAGAGGAACTACAGCTGGGAAGTCGCAAGACTAATTTTGAATTGAAAAATGTACCCAGAAAGGAAAATGAAGATAAGGAGAGCTTAATTGCCATGGTTAGTTGTCTTTCAGAAATTGTAGATTGTAAAATGGAGAGATCTGATATTAAGGATATATATAGGGTCCGTGGAAAAAATCCAGAACAAAAGAATACACCTATAATAATTGAAACCAATTCAGTATTACTGAAGACGGACTTCATTAAAAAACCAAATCTTACAATGTAAGAAACAAGACCAAACTATGTGCGAAACACTTAGGTTTTAAGACACAAGAGGATACACCTGTCTATCTCTCTGAACATCTGACAGCCAAAGCCGCCCGTCTCCACTTCCTGGCACGAGATCTGGCCAAAACAAAAGCCTACAGATTTTGTTGGACCGCATATGGCAAGGTGTATGTGCGAAAAAATGAGCAATCACGCATTATTCAAATTAAAAATGAACAGCAAGTGCACCATCTTCTTTCTGAAACCTGACTATTACTGTTGCTTCAGCGTGCAATCAAAATGTTTTTAATACGCATATTTATTGTTATTAAGAGACAATCTTATGAAATGAGGCACTCGCTGCAATGTTCAAACAGGTGTTTTTCACCAGCTATCACTTTTCACAAAATCTCATACACACAACATATCTACACATCTTACACATTACACAAACGTACACAATCTCAGACTAATTCACTTACTCTACTCGGCCGATCAAATATAATAATCTTTAACACCCAACTGAAATTACCAATTATATTTTTGACATATTTTCTTCCTTTAAATTTCACTCAACTAATTTATATTGATAAGACCTATTTGCTTATTATCATCTTAAATGGGTGACACAATTCAAACACTGAATGAAATAGACAATTTAGAGATGGCGCGTAGTTTTAAATGTACTGCCGATAAACTTCATCACTTCTTAGATATTAAAATCAATGACTTTACTATAGTTTCTCAAAATATTAGAAGCATATACAGAAACTTCGACGATTTTTCACTTACTTTGGCAAGTCTTAAAGTTGATACGGATGTGATTGTTTTAACTGAGTGTAGACTCAACAGTAATAAACTCCTGCCGCAATTGCCTGATTACCTCGTATACTCTACACAGTGCCAGCTGAACCAGAATGATGGCTTGGTTATTTATGTAAAAAACTATTTAAAGCACGAAATTAAAGAAATTAAACTATCCCAGGCGTCTTGTCTTCAGCTGGACATACTAAATAATGTAGTACTGGGAATTTATAGATCGCCGTCAAACACGGACGCAGAGAGTTTTATAGACTCCCTTGACACACATTTAGAAACTCTTGGTACCGCCGGTAAGAACGTAGTGATAACAGGTGATATTAATATCAATATAACACTTAAGCCCACAGAACCATTATATGAACAAAAGAACAGAACAAAATATCTGAATACACTTTCAATTCATGGTATTCTGGCTGGCCATACTATTCCTACTAGAGAAAAGAATTGCCTAGATCACTTTATGATTAAAATAAACAAAATGAAAACTCAAGCTTCAATAGCGGTATTACAGACTACAACTACAGACCATTCTACAATTTTCCTTTCCATAAGTAAAATTAAAAAACAAACGAATATGAATAAAACTAAGACTACGATTAATTTTGAAGAAGCCTTGAAGTATCTACAGAAACAAAACTTGTCCGAGTTACTATTTTGTCAAGACCCCCAAATTGTGACGCATTCTCTTATTGATAAGATTGTTGAATCTCTAGTAGCTAATACTACCGTTTCTACGGTACCTAAAAGTAAAAGAATTATAAAGCCTTGGATCACCGCTGGTATTTTAAGATGTATTAGAAACCGCAATACGATGCAAAAAAAACTCCGAAAAGATCCAAACAATGAAATTGCTCGTGTTACATATAGGCGCTATCGTAATTATTGTAATAATCTCGTCAAAAAGCTAAAAAGAAAATATGAAAGTGAGCTACTAGCTAATTCGATCAGTAATAATAAAATATTATGGAAAAATATAAAATCCTTAACTTATTCTAATAAAATACAAAATATAAATACAGAACTACTACATATCAAATCGACACCGACAGAATCGGCAAACTATATAAATAAATATTTTGTGAATATTGGCAAACAACTTGCTCAAAATATTCAAACTATTGTCCCAAGTATTTCTAATTCTCACCCATTTTTGGATGGCGTTCAACATCAGCCTAGATCATTTGTCTTACTTCAAACAGACGAAGCGGAGGTACATAGTATTTTAATGAATTTAAAAACAGATAGTGCCCCGGGCTGGGACAATATTCCGCCCAAATTCCTCAAATTAGCAAGTCACGAAGTAATTCCGATTATAACTCATTTAGCAAATCTTTGTTTTGCGGTAGGTGTCTTCCCAGAACCTTTAAAACAATCGATTATTACTCCGGTGTACAAGGGTGGGGACAGAGATGACGTCAATAACTATAGGCCTATCTCAGTTCTGCCAGTGGTTTCGAAGATATTAGAGAAACTCATAAATGTCAGATTGATCAGTTACTTACAGAAGTTCAACATACTTTCTTCCAATCAATACGGTTTCAGAAGAGGAAAATCTACCGAAGATGCAGTAACAGAATTGACTTCAATGGTGACTGAACAACTTGACAGAGGATATAAATCTCTGGCAGTATTTCTTGACCTGAAAAAGGCATTTGACACCGTCTCTGTCCCGATACTTGTACATAAACTGGAGAGGATTGGTGTAAGAGGAACTCCACTTGCACTACTGGAAGATTACCTAAGTAATCGCAATCAAAAAGTAAAACTTGATAAGTATGTCAGTGAGAGCGAGGGAGTATTGTATGGCGTACCACAAGGCAGCGTATTAGGTCCCACGCTATTTCTCGTTTATATAAACGATCTCTGCGATATGCAATTACACAACGCCAAAATTCTGTCCTATGCTGACGATACAGCAATCATTTTCACTGGTCAGTCCTGGGACGCTGTAAAGCATTGTGCTGAATATGGCATGGCTAGGGTATCCCACTGGTTGCAATATAATTTACTTACTCTTAACACTTCTAAGACAAACTATATCTGCTTCAGTATATATAACAACTCCCAACCTAGTTCTGATCTACAGATCAAGATACATAAATGTAATTTTCTGAATTCCAACTGCAACTGTCCTCTTATCGAAAAGGTATCTAAGACTAAGTATCTGGGTGTCCTCGTTGATCAAAGACTCTCATGGTATCCACACCTGGATCATGTCATGGGCAGGATAAGAAAATTAATGTGGATATTCAAAACTCTCAGATACATTGTACCTAGACCCAGTCTCACAAGTACTAACAAAGATCCCACAACAAATAAAGATCTTTTAAAAAAGATATACATATCTCTTGCACAATCAGTTTTATTGTATTGCATTCCCATTTGGGGTGGGGCATCTAAAACAGAATTTTTAAACTTAGAAAGAGTCCAACGAGCCCTTATTAAAACAATGTACTTTAAAAAGAAGCAGTTTTCTACAGATAATTTATATCGCCTCTCCGGTCTTCTCTCCGTAAGAAAACTTTATATTTTACAGAGCGCATTGAAAGTTCACACCTCACTGCCTTTTGACTCGGAAATTTTGAAAAGGAGGAGGAAAGATCAAATTGTTCGAACTAAGGCTACAAAAACAGTTTTCGCACAAAAACAATATACAGCACGCTCTAGTACACTTTATAATAAAATAAACAAAGAAATATACGTTTATGATAAGAGATATAGTGAATGTAAAAAAATGCTAATTGAATGGCTCCAACCGAAATCCTATGATGCCATTGAGCTATTACTACAGCTAATCAAATAATTAAGACGAACACACTCACATTACACACCACGCAATCACACACACCCACGACGCACACCCTCACGCACACACACCTACACGCACTCACACCCACACACGTACCTACACACACACACACACACACACACACACACACACACACACACACACACACACACACACGCACACACGCACACAGACACACATAAATGTACATACAATTTATTTTCTTAGTTTTGTTTTATTCCTGTTTGTTTATAGCCTAGTTTTATCTTCTTGTGTATCATCCTGTTTGTGTATTTTTATTTTTATTTTAAGTACCTATTAAACTCATTCTAAAAGGGAAATGTTATTGTTGTAGGAAGAGCGGAACCTTCTGACACAGGCCATTTAAGCTTACAAGAAGGTTCCGATCGACATTGTTTTATGTTTGGTATTATAGAAAATAAAAGATTTATTATTATTATTATTATTATTATTATAAATGCGAGTTGACGTATTGTACGTAACGCGAGAAACGGTGATGCGCTTACGCCGAACGTCACTGTGCACAGTCGAAAGTCGCGTAGAGGTTGGTCGGGTGATTTTCGCCACACGATGCGCTGGTAGTCCCGGTCGCGTTCGCGGCACATTATGTTTCTATATATTTGTTTGATGTCCGCCGTAAATGCAACTGAATGAACGCGGAATTTCAGCAGTACATCACAAATATCCTGTTGAAGTTTTGGTCCAGTGAAAAGTGTATCATTTAGAGAATAGCCACTTGAACTTTTGCATGCGGCGTCATAAACTATTCGAGTGCGAGTGGTCTCACTCGACTCTTTGACAACACAGTGGTATGGCATGTAATAACTGGTAGTACAATTTAATTGCCTGTCGTAAACAGGCTCCATGTGACCTAAGTCAATGTACTCTTGTAGGCCTGACTGGTAGTCGTCCTTGATTTTGGGATTTCGTTCTAAACGTTGTTCTAATTTGTAAAACCGCGACGCTGCAGTAGATCGCGATTCGCCGAGTGGGGGCGCGTCGGGCTTAAAGGGTAAACCGACCACATATCGACCACTTTGATTGCGAGAATATGTGTTCTGAAAAAACTCCTCACACATTTGTTCATCCGGTGAAAGTTTACGGGTTTCAGGTAACGATTCTAACTCCTAGAATTTTTGTAACCCATGGTCGTCAAACGTTAAACTTGCATGACATGCGTTGACCGGTTGTGTGCCCATTGTCGTGGTTTCTACTTCTCCTAATAATAAATGTCCAAGTACAGTGTCTAAAGCGCAGGGTGAGCCCGGAGGGCCTTCCACTTTATTGTAATTTAATATAATTTTGGCGAGAATGTCCGCGCCGAAAATCATTTCGACGGGTTGTGGGGTACTGAAATAGGGGTCAGCTAAGGTCAAATTCGAAAGATGCGGCCATTTTTCGGCAGGCAATGGAACACTTGGCAATTGGGATACTAATTTGGGTAGAATCAAAGCTCGTTTTATTGGGATTAATGGTGAACATTTACGATGTGGAGCGATTTGAAATGCGATCTCTCCCTTTGCATTAACCGGTTTTTCGCCCCCTATACCATACACCGGGATGTTTGTGTGTTTCCGCGAAATACCTAACCTTTGAGCGCACGCTTCCGATACTAGTGCCGTCTGTGAGCCGCCGTCAATCATACACCGCACGGTTTGTCTTCTCTGTCCGTCTATATATATATCCACAAGAGCCGTTGATAATAATACCGTAGTCTTATCAGCCAGTTCAGCCGAGAGGCACTGTGCGTCTTGATACTGCTCTATTGGCGTCATAGTACTAATAGAATCGGCCTGTAGAGACACGTAAACGGAAGGCTCTGTGAGAGTGAGTGAGACCGCCTGATTACCGGCGTCCGGTACATCACTGATCACCGGCAAAGCATTTGTTTCGCAGTGGATAATGGTATGGTGCCTTAAATGACATGTTCGGCAAACGAAATTCGATCTACAAGTACCTACTTCGTGACCTACATTCAAACAATTGAAACAAATCTTTCTATTCTGTTTAACGAACGAATACCTATCCGCTGCCGACAATGTCAAAAAGGTCGTACATTTTGTCAAAGCATGCTGTTCACCGCAATGCACGCAAATCTGGTTCTTATGGCCCTGCGCGGAAGGTCGATTATCGTTCAGGCCATTAGGAACATCTACTACGTAAGTGGCGGCGCGGCCGGGGGGAGTAACGTTCGCGCGCCCGAATGCCGCGCGACCGGTAACGGCGTTCGGGGAAGACCGAAATGTACCTACATTTTCTATCATATTTTTCGAAGACTGCCCTTGATTTGGATGCGCGATTTCAAATACCGCTAATTCTCGTTCGAAAAAACTAATGAAGTCATCTATATCAGAAATGTCTTCGTTTGGGTCATCTAATGACAATTCAAATCTAGTACGAATCGAGGTAGGTATTTTACGTAGAAATATGTTCAGTAAAAGAAAACTCCATTGTTTCACCGGAAACTTCAACATTTTAAGCGCCATGATATTCTCCTGATAAATATTCAATAAGTTACGTAAACTGGCCATAGATTTGTCACTACATGGTTCGATGTCTAGTATTTTATCTAAGTGCTTTGAGGCAATGACTCTTTTGTTTTCATAGCGCGCTTTCAAAATATCTAACGCAGCTAAAAAATTCGCTTCTGTGATAGGTATAGATTGTTAACAAATCTACAAGTAAACCACAAGATTAATCTTTTAAATTATTTATTTATCTAATGAAATATATATTTTTAGAATAATATTAATTATTAAATTATAATAAATTATTTTATACAAATCCTCGTTTCTTTTAAATCCATAAAACCCCAAAACCAACCGTCCGGCTTTACACAAGAAAAAAAAGTATGAGCCACGCGACTTCCCCTCCAGTCTGGTTTTCAAATTCTCGGCGGGGACGTGCTCGTAGCTCATTGGTTGACGTCCTTTCTGCTGATTGGTCGCAGGCCACTCCATTAGTTCTTGTATCCGTCAACAGATGGCGCTACGCGTCGTACTAAAGTTTAATTTCCAAATATGTGGCGATGTTTTTAGAGATTGCCAACACGGCCATTCTGCTTAGCGCATGCCCTCAGGCGCTCCTCAATTATCCTGAAAGTTACAAAAAGAAATATGATTATCGCGCTCAAACCAAACAATTTGAACGTTCGGCCCATCTTGTCAATAAAATGTGATTAGGTAACAAAAATACCTTTAGGCTTAGACAATTTTGTAACCTGATCACTTTCACGCCCTTAGATTACCATCAATCGCAAAGTGTACCTTTAGTCTTAGGAAACACTCCATATTGGTTTAGGTGCTATACCTTTAGGCTTAGGTAAATCCTGTACCAATTTTTAGTTGAATGGTAATCGTAGGTGTGGAATGAGTGCAAAATCAAAATCACCGCAATATGTAAACAAAAAGAAAAACATACAAGTTATTACAGATTAATATAACTATACTAAATTATTAATAATAGATTGCCAACACTGGCTCACTATTACCTTAATCCCAATTATCGATCTGAATCCAGTGCTTCATGTTTTCGGCTGATGTTGTGCCCGTGTACCGTTTACTAGTCCGCTCGCTCCCTCTCATATCTGAAATCTGGTATCTGTCACGGCCTAAGGCCTTTGTAACCTGAAATGGTCCTTTGAAGACAGGCAACAGTTTCTTACTTCGTCCATCATTATTTTGACTCAATGTTTTTACAACAACTAGGTCACCTTCTAGGTACACTGGAGCCTTGATGCGAGTACTATCAAATCTCTTTTTCTGTGTCCCTGCATTAATTTTTATGTTTTGGTCAACCCACTTGCGTAATGCAGTGACATCTGTAGTATTTCCAGTATCAGGCTCTGGCGCTAATTTATCGCTATCTGAACGTAGTCTATACCCAAGCAAAATTTCACTAGGTACCGCTTTTATTGTTCTGTGATAAGTAGTATTTATACCTTGTTGCAACAGCCTAACACAACTGTCCCACCTGTCATCCGTTAAGTTGGCCCCCATTGTCCGCATAGCATCTAGAATAGTTTTATTAAACCGCTCCACTTGTCCGTTGGAACGCGGCATACCCGATGCAATTGTATGGAGATGAATATTTTTGTCACTACAATATTGTTTAAAAACCGTTGAAGTGAAAGCCGACCCTGCATCTGTCACCAATCTGCGCGGATTACCAAATATTTTTGATAGATTGTCTAGCTCTTCAATAACATAACTACTTTCGGTACTTTTGACAGGCGATACGAAAACAAACTTGGTAAATGAATCTACCGTCACAAGTAAATATTTATTTCCGTTAAGGGTCTCCACAAACGGACCGACGTGATCAAGATGCAGCGTGTGGAATGGTTGAGCGTATTTTGGGACAGAATATAATTCACCCTCTTTGGGACCACCTTTCTTTTTGTAGTAGATGCAATTAAGACAGTTTTTGATGTATTTTTTTATAGTACGTCGCATTTTCGGAAACCAGTATAAATTAGAGATCCGTTCGTAGGTTTTGTCTACAGAAAAATGTCCAAGGTCGTCGTGATTACATTTGATTATTTGCCATATACATTCCTTTGGAACGACCCAACGACGACCGTGGGCAGTTCGTCTGTAGACTTTATTTCCTAATAACTCATAATTATTAAAAACATCTTTATTACCGTCCATATCACCCGTTTCTAAAATGTTTTTTAACCGAACTAAATTCGAATCTTGTAACTGTGTCGATAAGAGCCAGTCAGCTTCAGTTATTGACATCACTATCTCAATTTCAGATTTTTCCCCGGATTGCGCAGGATTTCTGCTCAAGGCGTCCACGTGTTGCATCCGTGTACCCTCGCGATGAACAATATCAAAACTAAACTCTTGAGTGGAAAGTACCCAACGCGCGATCCGAGGAACAATCTCCTTCTTAGTTAGAGCAAACCGAACAGAATTACAGTCCGTCACGATTCTAAATTTTGTTCCTAATAAATATAATCTAAATTTTTCTAATGATGCCACGATTGCCAACAATTCGAGTTCAAACGAATGGTACTTTTTTTCGTCTAAACTCGTTTGCCGACTGTAATAGTGTATCGGTTTCTCACCTTCTTCCGTGACCTGCATTAAAATGCCGGCTATACCTTCTCTGCTAGCGTCTGTGTATAGCACGCATTCTTTATTAGCGTCAAATATTGTAAGCACACTGTCAGAGGTCAGAGAATTTTTCAAAGTCTGAAACGCTTGTTCGTGGCTTTCATCCCAAGTCCAGGCACTATCTTTTCTCGTCAACTTCGTTAGAGGACTAGATATTACTGCACAACCTCTAATGAATTTACGAAAATAACTAATTAAACCGTTAAATTGACGAAGTTGATGTATATTTTTGGGTGTAGGAAAATCTTTCACTGCTTTTACTTTCGACTCACTAGGCATTATGCAATTTGATTTAATTTTATAGCCAAGGAATTCAATTTCAGTTTTCAGAAAATGACACTTTTTTAAATTTAGGGTCAGACCGTTTTCACGAAATATTACTAATACTTTTTCTAATAATTCTAAATTTTCTTCAGCAGTCTCACTTATTAACAAAATGTCATCTAAATAAATAATTACTTTGCCAAATCTCAAATTGCCAATAACTTTATTCATCATTTGCTGAAATGTCGAGGGTGCGTTAGCTAACCCGAAAGGAAGTCTCAAAAATTCATAGTGCCCGTCCTCTGTGATAAAAGCAGTTTTTTGAATTGAATCATCTTTCATTTTTATCTGATAATAGCCACTTTTATGGTCCAAACTTGTGAAAAATTTACAACCCTGCAACCGGTCTATAAGTTCTTCAATGCGAGGCATAGGGTATTTGTCTTTGATCGTGATTTTATTTAAGGCCCGGTAATCTATACACAGTCGCTTTTCGCCATTCTTTTTACCTACAAGCAACGCTGGACTGGCGTAGGGCGAATTACTTTCACGGACAATTCCATGCTCGAGAAGCTCGCTAACCATCTCCCGAATAATCTTCCTATCCGCAACTGACGCTCTATATGGTCTAAATTGAACAGGTTTCGAGTTGTTTAAATAAATTTCCATTTCATGATTGTTTACCTTTCCTAATTCTTTAATTGAATTCGCAAAACACTCTTTGTACTTCCTAAACAAGGTCAGTAGTTCTTTTTGATGAGAATCGGTATCAATTTTAATCTCCTCTGTCAAAACGTCACAAAATTGGACATACTCGGTAGCGTTTTCAAAGTTAAGTGTCTCTCCTATACGGTAGTACATGATTTCTGGTCTTTCCGTAACGTTTCGGCCTACAAGTATTTTAGATCCTGACAGTTCCTTCAGCACATAAAACTCTGCATTTTGTACCAGTACAGAATCGATTTTAATACTAAGGTTCACTTTCAATGTAACGGTCTCAAAACTGCCTTTTGAAAACCCTTGCAATGTTACAGGTGACGTAAGCGAGCATGTTTTTAGGTTAAATTTATTTACTAAACACGATGAGATTATCGAACAGCTACTGCCCAAGTCAATAAACGCCTCATGTTCAAATTCGTTAACTTTCACCGTCTTATAAAATTTATCTTTGGTGTTAGTGGAGCAAATAAATTTGGTTTCCTGCACTGGAGGAGTTTCTTGGACTGACTTCTTTTTAAAAAAACAATTAGCTTCAACATGACCTCGTTTGCTGCAGAATCCGCACTTAATTACGCAATTAATCCTTTTATGATAACCCCCACAGTTATAACATGTAAGAGGTTTACGATTCTGCACGTGTGTGGTGTTTTGTGTTCCTGACGTAGATGGTAATACAGTTTGTGAAGAAAGAACTGTCGAAGACTGCGGATAGGGTTGTACGCTAGGCTTTGTCTCTTTATTAATACCTTCGCGGTTAGTGGCGTTCGAGTTACTCGTTTGTTTCGTGCTACATTTTGGTTTATACACGCGGCTATGCAAGAAACCTGCCAAACTATCACACGACTGAAAGTTACTAGCCTCCACCGACGCGGTAATATTACTGTCGGCAATGTTACCTAATATAATTGACATAATATCGGATTGCGAAAAATTCAGGCGCAAGTTATCTATCTTTGCTTTTTGTTGAAAAAAAAATTCGTACAAGGATTGATTTTCAACCGGTTTTTTATCCACGATTTCCCTAAGTAGGTGACTACATTTCAAGTAAAAAGAAATATGTTTGACCTACTTAGGGAAATCGTGGATAAAAAACCGGTTGAAAATCAATCCTTGTACGAATTTTTTTTTCAACTTGCTTAGGATTCTTTGTTTCCAGTCCTTCCAAGACCAATTAGTCCAAGAAACATCTGTCAACAACATGGAATCGTACCACATCTTAGCTGAGCCTTTTAACTTATTTAGAGCCTGATAACGAACCATACTATCAGACCACCCAAACGTCGACGAATAAGATTCGATAATTTTAACCCATGATAAAACATTGCCTGTAAGTGGGTCGAATTCGGGAATCATGTTGTGTAAGTTACTGGCACTTGTACTCACAGTTTCTCCTTTGGCCTTGCGCGATTTGCGCGTTACCTTGGACCTTTTTCGAGGCACACTTGAACTTGAGCTAGTGGAGCTCGAGGTCAAGCTCGAGCTGGTATCCGACGAAGTTCGAGCGCGCTTCCTTTGTTTCGATCGGGCTCTTCGCTCTGCCCTTGGCGGAGTATCCGATTGCCGCTTCCTTGCTTCCTTCGATTTTCTTCGTGGTTGCGGTAGCGGCGTTCTAGATCTGCTCAACCCTCTGGAGCGGGAGCGACTTCGCCGCCGTTGAGACCGAGAATTCCTTTCCTTCATATTCGTAGACGGACGTGGTATCGTCGCGCTTCTGATGTTAACAAATCTACAAGTAAACCACAAGATTAATCTTTTAAATTATTTATTTATCTAATGAAATATATATTTTTAGAATAATATTAATTATTAAATTATAATAAATTATTTTATACAAATCCTCGTTTCTTTTAAATCCATAAAACCCCAAAACCAACCGTCCGGCTTTACACAAGAAAAAAAAGTATGAGCCACGCGACTTCCCCTCCAGTCTGGTTTTCAAATTCTCGGCGGGGACGTGCTCGTAGCTCATTGGTTGACGTCCTTTCTGCTGATTGGTCGCAGGCCACTCCATTAGTTCTTGTATCCGTCAACAGATGGCGCTACGCGTCGTACTAAAGTTTAATTTCCAAATATGTGGCGATGTTTTTAGAGATTGCCAACAAGATTTTATTAAGTTATGTGGTTCGCCCTTGAGTGTAAGCAACAAATACCTAAATTTCTCAACGTTGGTGTAGGCACTATTGTTCCCGATGAATGACGTAAATAGGTCAAAATAAGAAAGCCAATCGGTAGATTCACCCGAGAAAGACGGTAGCGGTAAAGTAGGTAGTTTATGCTGAAACATTTGAGATGTTTGTGATTCATGCTGCGTATGAGAACATTCACTATTATTATTACATCCTAAACCTTTTCTATGAGACTTGTTGTCATTCTCGAGACGCTTTAATTTGTTTAACGCTGTAAGAATGGAATAATAACAAGTGTCTACCTCTTCGCGTAACTGTAATTGAGCGTCTTTGTCAAAAGTTTTAGCTTTTATCTCTGCCTTTTCTATTTTAGTTTGAACTTTTAGGAATTTCCTGTGCTGAGCGGTGAGATCTTGACATTTTGAACGAAATAAATCTGGATCTGTTTTAGCTAACTGCAAAGTATTATGCAAATCTTTTACAATTAACTCGCGTTCGAAATTATCTTGTTCTTGAGAGGCAGCCGCCATTTTGCGTAACAAAGATGGCTTGGCGCTTGGTCGCCCCGGAATAAAACGAAAATAAGCAGACAACACAACCTCGGTTATGAATAATCCGGCTCGAACGGATCAAATTTATGTTTAGTAAAGGCCGAGATATCGTATGGAGACTAACCTGGAATCCTCCTTCAGCAGCTTCGCGCTCCCGGGCTCGGCGTGCGTTTCAGGCGGCGGAATGGTCAGTGTACCAGACGACAGGAATCTTCACTAAACTTAGCAATCCACAGGGCACAATGTATTTTGAGATCGTGTTATTGATTTGGCACACCACAGAAAGAGAAGATGAGTAATATTTTAGCAGAAAGTTAATATTTTTTTAAGAGCGTCGCACGCACGCGGATCTTTTTTTTTCGCCAAGAAAGTTTCCTCCTTTTAGCGTCCGGGGGCGCCGCATTCGCCTCGCGTTTTGGCCAATAGGATTGCTCGGCTCACATGAAGGATAAACCAATCAGCCTCCATACATAGTTTTAAGTTTTTTGTTGCAAAGAGATTCAATAATATTCAGCCCAAGTTGTGTTGTCTTTAAATCGATTATCTTATTACCTACAAAATACAGCTCACTACTTAACACCGCCCATAGTAGGTATGTAGGTACTAAATAAAAAAAACACTATGATTCAGTTGAGGTAATGCTTACATATACCTTTTCATTTTTATTCCACGAATTTCGGCAGCGGTAAAATCTTTAATCATCATGAAATATTGGGCCACCATCAAACTATCAATTTTTGGCAGATTGTCAGACTGACCCTTCACAAATCCTGCTTCCATTTTACTCACTACACTTATATAACATACACATAAACACCATATAAAGTATTTCTTTGAAAGAACGAAGAAAATCGAAACAAAATCACCGAAACGTGCAGCGCGCTGTGTTGCGGTCGCGAGTTGTCCCGAGCCGTGACGTCACAGTCTTAGCGCGCGTAATCTCGGAAATTCAAAATTGGGGTAAAACTTCTCTTCGTCATAACTTGCGAAATACTGCATGTATTGAAGTGAAATAAAAACTAGCGTAATGTACATGATCTACGCTCCAATTAAAAGTGTATATGAAAGTCATATTTTGACCCCTCAGGCTTATCCATTAGGTAAGTACTTAGGTATTTACAATTTAGTTTTAAAGATGAAAAGAGTTGAGAAGAGAGAGAGGGTAATTTTTTTGTATGGAGAGTGGCATAGTGGCCGATCCGCCATATTGGTAATATTTTTTTTACCCGACTACGACAACGCCAAAGGGAAGGGTTATGATTTTAGCAGTCTATGTATGTATGTATGATTTTAATAATTGAGATGTCAAACAATTCGTAATTATTATAGTGCGGGTGACATAGGCTATATTTTTTTTGGAGAAAAAACAATATGGCGGAAGTTACTTCAAAAAAAGTAGGTCAACAGTTTTTTAAATTTTATTATTTAACCTATTGAGTGGGTTGTCTAATGAAAGAGGACAAAAATCTAAGCTCATAAATGTAAAAATATTTGAATTTTGCTTAGTTATGGAAAAGTTAAAAATAAAAATAAATAGTTTAAAAAACTGTTACTCGACTACGGCTGTCTAAAAATTTACATACAAACATACATACATAAATCACGCCTATATCCCTTACGGGGTAGGCAGAGCATTAACGGCCGTAAAACGGATATTAACACCACTTCTGACCAAAAATTGAGGATCAATCAGATAACAGTGTATCACTATAGTGACAGGTTGTCAGCCCCTCGCCTAAAATTGTAATACACACCCTCAAGTCCCTCAGTCGCCTCTTACGACACCCATGGGTAAGAAATGGGGTGACGCTATTCCAAGCCGGCATCACACGGATACCTCTCTAAAAATTTAAAAATAAAAAATAAGTTATAAAAACTAAAACCCGACCTACGTCCATTAAAAAGTATCAAATATGATAATTTTCGAATAATATGTAGGTACTCATATTTATAAAGCCGTAGTCACACGTCACAGACAACTGCATACTGAATGGGCCACTACGTGTGACTACGGCTTTATAAATATGAGTAAGTACCTATATTATTCGAAAATTGTCTTATTTGATACTTTTTAATGGACGTAGGTCGGGTTAATATAACAACTAATGTCCTAAAATGTGACGTTTCTGAGATAAATGGGCATAAAGTAGGCATAATAATATACGAGTTGATAAAAAGAAAATCCCAGATAGGTGGAAAATGCAATGTTTTGGTTCGCCACATTATCTTTTCCACTTATCAGGCACTATCTCTTCACACCATTTTTATCAAATCTTATTTTATTAAGAACTGCGCGTATAAGTTTAAGAATAAAGTTCTAAGTAAAATGGCTTAGAACTGTTTTTGTCAGGATGGCTGAACATAAGTACAATAGAAACTTCATAATATTGTGGTTATTAACAGGAAATGTATAGCAAATAAAACTAACGTGTACTAAACTAATCATATTTTAATGGTCACCTTTCAAAAAATACTCCTATGTTGCCATGTCACGCTACCACTCGATGCAAAATAATCAGCAAACTGATCACGTATTGCGTATGATCTTCTTAGAGTTACCCCAAAACCATCGTTGACGTCGCGTATGTGTCGTGGTGTAATTAGAACATCACTAATATTTTTCGAACCATCTTTTGTTCTCACAAAATTGTGTAAAATACAGATTGCTTTTATTAAACATACAGCATGACCTTTCGTAACATTAAAAGGACGATGCAAAATGCTAAATTTATTAGACATTATGCCAAAAGTAGATTCGATAAAACGCCTAGCCCTTGTTAATCTATAATTGCAAATCTTTTTTTTGTTTGTTCTCATTTCGACATGCAAGGCAAGGCAAGGCAAGGTCGCATTATATGTTCTGATAAACCAAACGCTTCGTCTCCTACTATTACATAGGGCAATGGCGCGGTTGCTGCAATTTCGGTTGGTTTATTGTTTTGTAACATTGGTAATGGTTTAGGAGGAGGGATATTTAATAATCCATCATTCATCTGTTGGAACAAACGGCTGCTGGTAAAAATTGCAGAGTCCGATTCTTTGCCCTGTACTCCAACGTTTATGTATGTAAATTCGTAGTTAGCATTGCACATTGCAAGCAAGACAACAGAGTAATAATGTTTATAGTTATAATACAGTGAACCGGTATGAGGCGGTCTTATGACTCGTACATGTTTACCATCTATGGCACCTAGACAGTTAGGAAAATTCGCGTTCTTCAAAAACCCTTCTGCTGTCTGTTCCCATCGTGTCGTTGTGAATTTTGGTATAGCTTCTTCCTTCAATTGTTGCCATATGATATTGCAGACGTGATAAACCAAACCGCGAACGGTGGATTCTCCGGCCTGATATGACAAATGCACATCCCGGAAAGTATGTCCGCTCACTAAATATCTGTAAATAAATGCATCAAAATTTTATTATTTTTGCAGAAAAAAAACTTCAAGGTAGATGGAAGTCGGCAAGAGATGCGTACAGAAAAGTGAGAACAAAGAACAAAAAATTAAAGTCTGGTTCAGGAGCAAACAAGGGAAAAGTAGGCTACGCATACTACAATATTATGAGTTTTTTAGATGCAAATTCGCAAACTGAAGGTCAAGAGTCGTTGGATTTGCCTCAAGAAGAAGAAGACCTTTCATTGGATAGATCGGTTTCTGCTGTTGACGAGTCACTTATGTCTGATTTTGGAAACGATATAACAAACCTGCCGCAAACACCAAAACGAAAAGCATCGAAACGAGCATTATCGCCTACACCCTTTGAACAAGAATTATTAGAAACTGTCAAGAATAATAAAAAAGAGAGCGATGATGAAGACTGGTCATTCTTTATGTCACTAATGCCTACGGTGAAAAAATTTACTAATTTTCAAAAACTAATGTTTCGTTCTAAGGTCCTTAGCTATTTAATTGACATTGAAAAAGAAAAGGTTATAACGGTTGAGGACTTATCTGCCATAACAAATTATTCAACTCAGGATACTTATGACGAAAATTTTACCTAGTCTACTCTACTTTACCTAGTTACTAAAAAAGTTTCATTGATAAGCGTAATAAATAGGTAATAATGGACATGTAGTTAAATATAACGCTACTTTTTACTACGGGATAATGCTTGATCCCTACGGGAAAACGGATGATAGTACAACAGGTAGTAAGAATTTATTCTCCTCCGTACGTATTTTCTTGTCAACTATTCCACCGTTCCGCCCCTGCTCCGCTCTGTTCCGCCCCGTTTCACAGCGTTCCGCCCCCCACTCTGCACCGTTCCGCCCCGTTTTACACCGTTTCGCTGCTCCGCTCTTTCCCGCCTTGTCCGCCCCGTTCCTGCCCCGCACCAGGTGGTATCACCTACTCTGACGCCAGCGCATTCAAAGAAAACAGCGCAACAGTGCTTTTCTTTCGATTTACTATGATTCCCGTGAGAATGAGACATTTTCCGCGGTAAAAAGTAGCCCATGTCCTTTCCCAATGTCTTATCTATGTTTATGTCAAGTTTCATCGAAATCGGTTCAGTGGTTTAAGCGTGAAAGCGTAACAGACAGACAGACAGAGTTACTTTCGCAATCATAATATTATAGTGTGGAGGATAGTATGGATTAGGTAGTGTAGATTTCGACCTATGTTCCTGAAATGCTTTTTTTGTAACTACATGTACAGTCGGTTTTAGCACATAAGGTACCAGGGGTACTCCAAGAGAACTGAATTATTTTTGTCCCCAGCAATATGTTTTTTTTTTACATGAATATTTATTGGTAGAAAATGACTTCTTTTATGAGAATCAGTTTAAATTTTTATAATGTATGAACTGGGGATGAAAATAATTCAGTTCTTATGGAGTACCCCTGGTTCCTTATGTGCTAAAACCGACTGTACCTACCTTTTAATTATGTTCAACTGGAATTATGACCAATTTGAACTGTGATCAAAATACACTCGCAACCAAACTTACTCGGTACCTACTTTGTTTCGAGGATATGGTTTTGAGACCAAAGTTTCGTTTGCTATTGTATTTTGTTTTATCAGATCACAGTTATTAATTAAGTATAATAATCAGTTAATCACACATTATATACCTAATTGTTTTAACTAAAAATTTGATTAATAAATCGATCTCGTTATGTTAATGTATTTAAATGTATTTTTATTGACATACCTAAGTACCTAGGTATCTACACAAAGTAAGTATTGGCGGCTGCGTTCTCTATTTTGTGGTATCTATAAGCCGTCGGAAATATCTATGCACCTACGCCCGCTGCATGAGCTCGTCTATCGCGTCGATAAAGTTACATGTAAAGGTTACTATTAAAGACATATAATTAAAACAATTATTTTTACCAAATATACTTTTATTTTATTCCAATTCACCTCACATCATGAAATCTAATCGTTTAAGATTAATCACCAGAATAAAACGACTACATAGATTCTTAAAATAAGTAAACGACCATTTTAATAAAATAAATATAATAACTGGGTAAAGCGTACTTAATTGAAAACAAGATCATTCTAAATTATATTTAATTTTAAAATAAAACCCTCTAAAGTTTTATATTGCGACACTTAATAATAGCCATTACAAAATCTCAAGACGTTGGCAATGAATAATATTATATTGGCACTATTAATATCAAAAGAGCAAGAAATCAATTCTTATAAAATATTAAACGTGAAAGCACATTATAATTTATACCAAAGAACAACGAATAAGCACCAAAATTTTACCAAATTAGGCAACTGAGTTCGCTGGAAAAGAAACCAATTCTTAAGAAAAATTACGCAAATTAAAATAAGTAATTTAAAATAATACTTAGCTTTTATCACCAATAATTTTAAAACTTTACTGAATTTTCTTAAGCGACCATGCGCAGCAAACGTCCAAGAAAAACTGCCTCCACTTCGCACATTTTCGCTCCCACAAAATTTTACAAAATCATGACGTCACATTTCAAAAATGCTGCTATTGGTTCTACAAATGAGTGATCCACAAAATGTAAGTTATAGAAAGAAGGGAAGGTCTGCCATTCGTCAAGTATTGTCAATGTGCCAACATGACGGAATTAAACACAAGCAGTGCACCAACATAGCAGAATTAATCTACAATCATGTGCCAACACGACGGAATTAACCTACAATCAGAGTACCAACTTAACGGAACTACAAACATGACAGATATAATCTAAAAACAGTGTGACAACATGATATAATTTAAACTTCTGGATGCCAGTGTTGCCATCAGCAGCCGCATCCGTGTTGCTTTATTCACATTCGTCCATCCTGACGCCTTTGCGACCCTGCAAAGAAACGGAAAAGCGATCAACTTCCAAAAATAAATATGTTGCAGAAATATTTATATACTTTTTTCCATATAATATACATAAATGAAAGTAAATTATATATGAATATACAACATTGAACTATTCTACTATAACCAATTTTATTAAAATAGCGTTAAACTTCAAATAAATTATATTAAACATTAAAAAGGGAAAAAAAAAGAAAGAAGAATCACTGCAAGTGAAATACATATCTCAAACAACTCAGATTATAATTTATAACTTATAGCATGAAACAAAATATTGCCGACATGTAAACTTCCAAAATATTTCAACACCTTTTCAAAAATACACCATTACCAAGCAAATTTAATTTTCGAACGTATCCCTCCATAAACTTTCTCTTTTTTTTTTATCCAACCAATTTTTTTCCAATTCCAAACACTTTCTCCTTTTTATTCCAATCATTTATTTCCAATTCCACCATTTAAATATTTCCAGTGTACCAAAAGAAAACCAATTATACCATATTTCATCCAATAAGTCAATCAAAGTCCACCAAATTCTTAAATCAATTATAACCAAGCCAAACAAACAAAACAAAAACCTATCCTTCAAGCAAATCGATTAACTCTTCTGTACTATCAACAGAACTATCATTCGAACTGCTATCTGAAACGTCAGTTTGAAGGAATTTCAAAACATCTGATGAAACTATAGCCGTGAACCGCTTGTAGCCTTTGACACCCTTAAGAGAACTTATCACATACCTATCATTACCAATAATCTTAATAATTTTGTAAGGCCCACTATATTTTTCCTTAAGTTTTCTACGAACATCAACATTTCTGTCCGCAGATCCTTTCCACAATACCAAATCATTGATTTTATATTTTGTTGGAGTCTTACGCTTTGCATTAAAGTATTTACGCATGGTCTCTGAAGTCTTACCCAAATTTCTTGCAGCCTCAGTCCTTACTGTTTCTGCAGACTGCTCTTGATCGTACTCGTTACTACCCATACCTTGATATCTGCTCCGAGAAGCGCTGAACATAAGACGGTATGGAGTAAAACCAGTAGAGGAACTAACCAAATTGTTCATACCCCACGTTATATTTGGAATGCAGGTATCCCAGTCTTTTTCATCCTCGACTGTGGCATTTAGAGAATCTAACAACGTTCTGTTATATCTCTCTACTTGCCCATTAGCACGTGGACAAGCCACTGCATTAATAACATGTTTTATTTGGTTATCCAAACAAAATTGCTTAAAGCTTTTACTTTTAAAACTAGTACCACTATCAGAAATAATTCTTTTTGGATAACCAAACAAACTAAAAATGTTGTTTAAAGAATTGATTACCTCTCGAGTTTTTGTGGTCTTCACTGGAACAGCCCATGTAAATTTTGTAAATGAGTCTACTATCATCAAAAGATAACTATTACCTACCTTGCTCTTGCAAAATGGCCCAAGATGGTCTATGTGTAATGTATGAATTGGCTCCGAAACCTTCTCAATCGGGTGCAACTCTCCTTCTGGTCGCCCATATTGACTCCTTTTGTATAAACAGTCTATACATGCATTTACATACTTACGAATGAATCTCGTCATGCGCGGAAACCAAAAAGTGGCTTTTATTATTTGTTCACATCTCTTTAGTCCTGGGTGACCAATACTATCATGGTATTTCTTAAGAATATTCCATCGAGCATATTTAGGAACGACTAGCCTGAGTTCGTCATCTTTGACCAATCTATAAAGCTTGTCCTCTTTCAACATATAAATAGGAGTTATATCAGCATCGAAAATACCTGACTCTAATTTTTGTTTGATGATACAAAGCTTCTCGTCCTGATTCTGTAAACAAACAATCCAATCGAACACATCGATAACACTGACATCTACTATCTGAGGCGACTCTACCGGACAACGACTCAAAGCATCGACGTGACTGTGACTTTTACCCGTTCTGTGTTCAATAGCCATATCATATTCCTGGATAGCCAACCACCATCTTGCTATTCTGGGAATAAGATCCTTTTTAACAAATGTGTCCCTAACAGCAGAACAATCTGTAACAACGGTAAAACGATTTCCTGCCAAATAAATCCTGAATCTCCTAATAGACTCCACGACGGCCAAGGTTTCAAGCTCATAGGAATGATACATAGCCTCCTCTTTGCTCGTTTTACGGCTGAAATAAGCAATAGGCTTCATAGCTCCTTCATGGTTCTGCAATAGTATTCCAGCTAATCCTTTACTGCTAGCATCAGTATGAACTTCTATAGCGCCTTGCCTACGAAATAATGACAACAAAGGCCTCGTAGTCAAAATTTCTTTTAACTTATCAAAAGCAGTTTGTTGGGCCGTACCCCACCTCCAGCTCTGACCCTTTTTTAGCAACACGTATAAGTCATGGGAAAGAATTGCATAGTTGCAAACAAATTTTCGAAAGTAGCTGGTAAGACCCAAAAACATTCGTAATTCATGAACGTTTTTGGGTTCCTTGAACTTCGATACAGCTTCAACTTTTTTTAAACCAGGCTTTATACCTTCTCTACTAATCTCGTAACCAAGATAATCAATTTTCTGTTGTAAGAAGAAACATTTCGCCAAATTCAAAGTAAGTCCAGCATCTCTGATAATCTGTAATACCACTCTTAACAATTCTAAACCTTCTTTTTCAGTTCCTGTAGGCAATAATACATCATCGATGTAAGGAAGAACCTTGTCATACCGGAGTGATGCGAAAATTCGATCCATAAGACGCTGAAATATCGCGGGTGAATTAGACAGACCGAAAGGCATGCGCAAAAATTCGTAATGCCCTTCCGGCGTTACAAATCCAGTTTTATGAATCGAATCTTCGGCAACAGGAATTTGATAGAAGCCCTGAGACAAATCTAAACTCGTGAAAAATTTCTTATCTCCAAGCTTCTCTATCTGCTCTTCAATTATTGGAAGCGGGTACTTATCTTTGACGGTCATACTATTCAGCTTTCTAAAATCTACACACAACCTGAAATCGCCATTCTTTTTTCGTACCAATATAATAGGACTAGCAAAATTTGAAGACGATTCCCTGATAATATCATTCGCTAACATGTCTTCTATTTTCTCTCTCATTATCTCTTTTTCTCTGAAGGAAAGTCGATAAGGTCTATAACAAACGGGTTTATCTGATGTAAGATCAATACGCAACTCAATTTTGTTTGTCAAACCAAGCTCGCTTGAATTAGCTGAAAAACAGTCAGAATATTCGTGAAGAATCTGCACCAACTCATCTAAAACCGCTGGGTTATCTGATCCACAGTTAACCTTTGTTGTATCAATAGACATGACAGATTGATGCATAGCCTCGAAAACGATCCTACTGTTTTCTTCTGAAGCATTTTCTGAAACAAACCCTCGCGCTAACAATTGATTCTTTCTTAAAGTCATAGGCTGAGAAGAACAGTTAGTTAAAAAAATTGAATTTACTGGGGAAGAATAAACGGACGATGGAATGCAATAATCAACATTTCCGTAACAGCAGGATCTGGTATCTACAAATATCAAGGAAGAATCTTCGAGGACGCTATCACTGCACGAATCGATGAACTGTGAAGTAAGAGGGGGCACAACAACATCCCCGGAACAATAAATGTTAATTTTATCTGTAGATTCAATTGCACTGATACTAAGTATCTCACTACTACTATTTTTACTTACGTCCACGTTTGACCCATCCTTTGGATTCAGCGTTACCGTCGTACCAGCAACAACGTAACGAAATTGTTCGTTATTTAATATAGGTTGACCAACGATCGCGTCAGCACGACTCAGTATAGCACCGACTTTGTCTACCACGACCACTTCAGAATTAACTTTCACACTATCTATAGCAAAACTCAACGATGTCTCACCCTTAGCCCTGACCGGAGAACCTGTAAAGCCACTAACAAAAATTTCACTTGGTCTTAAATCTACTCCGAGCTTCGCAGCGCATTCTGAAGAGAGTAAATTTATTTGAGCACCTGTATCTAAATAAGCGCATACTTTAGTTCCATTCAGCTCTATATCCTTAAAATAACATTCATTTACCTGTGCATTGATCACGTTGACGACCTTCCGGAAACATTGTTCAGTTATATGATTAGTTTTACCACAAGTATCACATTTCATCAAAGTTGTTGTATTAGGCGGAACTGCGTTAGGATTTTTAGGACAAAAGCGAACGACATGACCTGGTTCATTACAGAGGAAGCAAGTAACTGTGGCCCTTCTCTCACGATCCTTAACGGCATCCTTTGTTGTAGTCGAACTTGAACTGTGAGCAAATACTTCCCTATTACGAGGTCCAGCAGGACGAAAATTAGGTACAGTCTTTCGATCATCATTCATACAAAGAAACTGTGAATATAGTTCCCCTGCCGTCCTGTAGTTACCAGCTCTAGCCGAAGTTTTCATGTGAAACGGCAACCCTTCGATGATACAAGACACCGCTTTTTCACCAGTTATTTCACATTTCGTCAACAAAGTAGACTTAGAATAGAAATAATGCGTCATTGTTTCATTATACTGCTTCTTCTTATTTAACATTTCTTTCAACGCTTCAGCATAATCGAGACTCTGAGGAAAAGCCTCTAAAATCTTTTGTTTCCACTCTTGCCAGGTAAACTCATAACTTTGCAGAGCATTATGCCATAGTTTAGCCAGACCAGTAAGCCGCGCTTGCATGTAATAACTTTTAACGTTGTCGTTCCAACCGTGTATAGCACCCAGTTGTTCAATTTTATTAAGCCACTGTAATGCCTGTAAATCAGGCTTTTCCGGGTCAAACTCTGGTATAATCTCTGGTTTCACCATAACATTTGAATAATAAGGAACGGTCCTACCAGATTCGTTTCTGCTTTGATGAGGATGAACAGCTTCCAACTCAGGTTCTGGTGTCTCTCGAGGGCGCCACGGCGCCCAGCGTCTGCTCCTTTGTCTGGGAGTTTCTAGCCGCTCCACTGTCCCTCGATCCCAGCGCACAGGGCTGCGTGAACGGCTTCGACTACGGGAACTCATCATCCCACTTCTGAAAATTGTAAAGGTTACTATTAAAGACATATAATTAAAACAATTATTTTTACCAAATATACTTTTATTTTATTCCAATTCACCTCACATCATGAAATCTAATCGTTTAAGATTAATCACCAGAATAAAACGACTACATAGATTCTTAAAATAAGTAAACGACCATTTTAATAAAATAAATATAATAACTGGGTAAAGCGTACTTAATTGAAAACAAGATCATTCTAAATTATATTTAATTTTAAAATAAAACCCTCTAAAGTTTTATATTGCGACACTTAATAATAGCCATTACAAAATCTCAAGACGTTGGCAATGAATAATATTATATTGGCACTATTAATATCAAAAGAGCAAGAAATCAATTCTTATAAAATATTAAACGTGAAAGCACATTATAATTTATACCAAAGAACAACGAATAAGCACCAAAATTTTACCAAATTAGGCAACTGAGTTCGCTGGAAAAGAAACCAATTCTTAAGAAAAATTACGCAAATTAAAATAAGTAATTTAAAATAATACTTAGCTTTTATCACCAATAATTTTAAAACTTTACTGAATTTTCTTAAGCGACCATGCGCAGCAAACGTCCAAGAAAAACTGCCTCCACTTCGCACATTTTCGCTCCCACAAAATTTTACAAAATCATGACGTCACATTTCAAAAATGCTGCTATTGGTTCTACAAATGAGTGATCCACAAAATGTAAGTTTTAGAAAGAAGGGAAGGTCTGCCATTCGTCAAGTATTGTCAATGTGCCAACATGACGGAATTAAACACAAGCAGTGCACCAACATAGCAGAATTAATCTACAATCATGTGCCAACACGACGGAATTAACCTACAATCAGAGTACCAACTTAACGGAACTACAAACATGACAGATATAATCTAAAAACAGTGTGACAACATGATATAATTTAAACTTCTGGATGCCAGTGTTGCCATCAGCAGCCGCATCCGTGTTGCTTTATTCACATACATGTCGCGGCCGGAGCAGGACGGCACTATATACTATGTAGAACGCCTTCTCGTTCCACCCGCGACATATTTTGTCGACGCGACAAACGAGCTCATGCAGCGGGCGCTGGCTTCCATTCATCACATTGCCTTTTTCGACGGGCCATACCTACTATAATCAATCATCCAACTATTAACTAGATAACTATTCCCAGATGACACCGGGGTGGCATTTGAGAATAGTTGGCCATCCCGGTGGGTGACCAAGATAGGGGCTGGCATCTAGGAACATATTTCTATCACAAATTGTGCCTATCAAAGTAGGTAGGTACATTATTAAAACCTTTAATGCTAGGTAGGGTATTCCCTACCTACCTACTTGTAAGATATAGAGTACTTATATAAATTATACTAGGTATAGAAAATAAACTTACCTAACTGTTATTGCGAGCCTTTCCATTGGCGAAATAGCCAATGTTAGTTTTATGTTATAGTTTTGAACCTTTAAAAATGGTTCCAATTTGGCGAAAAGTTCATCAAAAGTCGTATATGACATTTTAAAATATAAAAAAAATCTCCTTGGGTCCGCTCTTAGTTTGGAAAATTTAGTGGCAAATTCCCCACTAACGAACCTTGACTCGCAATAAGGGCTCGAAAGCGGTCTTTTGCGTTGACGTCGGCGTCGTCGTTGATTTATGTAATAAAGCAGTAATGCCTCCATTTTACAACTTTGTACCGGACACAGCGCGCGCGCGACACGACTGTACCCCAGAAACACAAATTAATACTGGCGCCGCATCGTGAAGCGGTTGCCGCGACGGGTCTCGTCCGCCGCGTAAACCGCGCGCGGGTGGCGGGCGCGGATCCGCTTAACGATGCTCACGGCCTTAGAGAACAATTAAATTAATGGACCTTACTAGAATGTCTAAACTATGATGCTGAGGTAAAAATTTAATTTTACTTCATGATGATATTTTGTATGGGTCAAAATTATATTTGAATACTTTTTATACAGACAAACCTATACATACGATTTAGTCGTTTTCAATTAGAGTTCATCATTGTTCATGTTTTACATGGGGAACATTAGTTAAGGGAAAACTGTGGGCAGTTATTGATCACAGGTAGAAAAGAAGAATTATATTAGGTCCTTACATATGAAATTGGCGTTTTGTATGGGAGGAACAAAAAGTCGTTTTTTTTAATATAGTATATTTATTTAATCAAAGTATGAGCCATTGTAATCTATGCACTTTTGCCATCTCATAGGTAGTTCATTGATCCCTTTACTAAAAAAACCATTCGGGCGGGAATCAATAAAATCTTTGAAGGCGATTTGGACTGCCCCATCTGAGTTGAATTTTTTCCCTTGCAAGAAGTTATCCAAATTTCGAAAAAAATGGTAATCTGTGGGAGCAAGGTCCGGGGAGTACGGTGGATGCCTTAGACATTCCAATTGAAGCTCTTCTAATTTGCTAGCCGTCTGTTGTGCAGTGTGTGGTCTAGCGTTGTCGTGAAGCAACAGTGGCGTAGAGCGATTGACCAACCTCGGTTGTTTAGCAGCTAGCTTTTCCATCATGGTTTGCAATTGCTGACAGTAGACATCTGCCGTAATCGTCTGGCCAGATTTGAGAAAACTGTAATGAACGACACCGGCGCTAGTCCACCAAACGCTTACAAGTAACTTTTTATTGGTCAATTTTCGCTTGGCAGGCTTTGGCTGGCTTGCCAGGGTCCAGCCATTGCGATGAGCGCTTCCGATTATCGTAGAGAATTCACTTTTTATCACAGGTAATGATTCGATTTAAAATCCCTTCGTTATTGTGCCGGTCAAGTAATGTAACGCAGCAGTTGACGCGCGTTTGCCGGTTTGCTTCACTCAATTCGTGAGGAACCCACCTTTCAAGTTTTTTAATATTTCCAATTTGCTTCAAGTGGATTAAAACAGTTTTATCACTAACACCAAAGCCTGCAGCTAATTCGGACGTGGTTTGCGATGGATCCGCTTCCACAATAGCCTTCAATTCTTCATTATCAACTTGGGTCTCCGGCCGTCCACGGGGCTTGTTTTGCAGGTCGAAATTTCCAGAACGAAAACGTTGGAACCAAAAACGCACTGTGTTTTCTTTTGCGACACAACCGCCATACACATCATTAACCCTTCGAGCCGTTTCCGCAGCACTGGTGCCACGGTGGAACTCGTACTCGTAAATAACGCGATATTTCAAATTTTCCATTTTGTAAATTGAGCGATGCAAATAGAAAAAAGATAAGTAAAAAAACAAATGAATGACGGTTTACGAAACACAACTACATGTGAAAATAGCTGTATAAATTTGAATTTCGAATTCCTAACCAAATAGGAGAAATTTGTGATCAAAGTGACCAATACGACAAAATGACAATTTCATATGTAAGGACCTAATATTTAGAACGCGGTTGTTTGTAGCAAGTTAAATTTCGAATATTGTTACGCATTGGTAAATAATAACATAGATGCCATTTGGACTATAAAATTAATTAACAAGTGAGGCCTTGCGGTGACACAAATAAAGGGGGATTCTCTTTTTTGCGTGATTTCGTAGATTTATTTATAAATGTTTAAACTTTGTTTCTTTGAAACGAGGTCCAGGTACATTTGCAATTATCGTATTCTGAGATGATGCAAACATATTTTTTCAATTAGTTAAGATTCTCCAGAACGCTCTAGACTCCCTCGGGAGCTGGTTCCGTAAATGGAGAATCGAGGTTAATCCGGAAAAAAGTGCAGCCGTGCACTTTCGTAGAGGTTCGTACCGATTAAACGTCCCCGCTGTAAAGCTTTTCGGCCGACCCATCCCGTGGGTCAACGAGACCAAATATCTAGGAGTCACCCTCGACTCAAGACTTAGCTTCCGTAGCCACATTATGAGAGTCCGCGACCGCGCCGCGTTCGTTTTGGGCAGATTACATCCGATGTTGAACAAAAAGAGCAAACTCTCCCTTAGAAATAAGGTGAGAATTTACACCACCTGCGTAAGGCCTATTATGACCTACGCCAGCGTAGCCTTTGCTCACACCTTCGATTCACATCTGAAAATGCTGCAGGTCATCCAAAACCGTTTCATGCGCAAAGCTACCGGGGCGCCCTGGTACATGCGTAACGCCAACCTCCACATCGACTTAGGCCTCCCTACCATTAAAGCGTATATGAAAGAAGCGTCTCGTCGCTTCTTCGATAATGCTCCCCATCATAAAAACCCCTTGATAGTTGCCGCGTCCAACTACTTCCCTCATCCAACCTCGCGTTTTAAACACCGTCCGAGACACATCCTTACGGAAGAAGATGATGAAATCACAGTAGCCACTGCTGCAGCCATTGCGAGTAGATCACACTCCACAAGCTCCTCAAGCAACCGACGCCCCGGCCGGCGGGGGCGCGGAGGTCCCTCATTTGCTCGCCACTTTGGGAACTACCGGCACGTGCCGGGTAGATTCAGTCCAATACGTTCTTCCCAGAACAACTCGTAAGCCCAATCGCGCCCCAAGGGCGCGATTGAGCTGGTTGTTTGAACAACCACAAGCTTTTCCGGGTGAGCTCCTGCTCCCCACCATACAGTCAGGTGTAGATTAAAAGCCCCGGGGCTAAAAATCGTAGGGTCCACAACTAAAAAAAAAACCATATTTTTTCTTTTTTGCTTTCCCCCACTTTTTCAGTAATCCTAGGAAGTCTATTGAGGACCGAGCAGCTGCCATTTTAGTAACACGCTATTGGCCTGTTCTGCCTTGGTTTGGTATCCACTTTTAATGATCCTGCCAATATCTTAGATATCAACTTAATCCTAGTCAAGACGAAAGCATATTGTTTTCTCCTTCTAGAACAGCTCATCCCATATGGCACAACTTTACCCAGGTGTGCGCGGATTTATCAAAAAAGCGTGCAACAGTCATTCATAGGACGGTCATTCAGTACCTAATGAAAAAAAAAAAAACTATAACATAATACAACTTACATGCTGTAAGGTACACAAAATAACACATTTTCTTTTTATATACACTTAGTCGCAGATTTAATTTAATTTAAAATTATTTCAAGCCAATTTATTGGTTGCCATTGCGCTACTTTACAGTGGTATATTGGACAATTTTTTTTCAATATTTGTCTTTGATATTCGGAGCTCATTTGCTCATGATTTTGTTATTTGGTTTTTCTAAGTGCCTGTGGGTTTAGGCCAGGCCTAATCAATTTAAATATTAGCATTCCTTTTTGGAAAACATCCAAGCGGATCTTTATTATCTGGAAGTGGTTACTTAAAAGCTTGTACCTTTTCTCGCATTTATAGACGAGACATTGTGTTCGATGTTAACACTTATTGTGATACTAGCATTGCTGTAACTATGGATGAACGTCCAAAAGCTGTTTCTTCTTAATTGATAAGAACTTTGCTATATTGACATTAGTGTGTGAGTGTGCTCGTCACACTCACACACTTGGGCTGCAGCCCAACGCGCCACGCAGGGCCGTGTCGGCAGCTGCTCGCGACTCGCGGCTCCTCTGTGGATGTCATCAAGCGCGCGGCGAGCTGGACCACTCTTTTCTTTGCTTAGTTAATTTTGATTAAGAAATCTTTCGTGCAGTATTTTTCATGTTCTTACATAAATGAACACTTTGTTACATTTACCTACCTATTTATCAATTGTGTATGTGAATTTAACTAAATGGTTATTATACTATGGCATAAAGTATAAACATACAGTTAAGTACAAACATACATGAAATGTCTTTGTTCAAGTAGTGTTTGCAAGTCATTCTGCAATACTTAGATCTAAACATCTACATGGTTTATTAAATCTCATAGGATGCAGCAACGAAGTATAATTTATGGTTAATTGAACTTACCTAAGTGAATTTCAACCAAAATTATACGAGTTGCTGCATCCGTAGAGATTTAAGATCCCACCCTCCCAACTTCGTTAGCCCTGACTGTTATTGCAGAATGTGTTCTGATTCTCTCACTCTAAAAGTAATGACACAAGCGGGGAGCGCTCTGGCGGGCGGGGGACGAATTACGATGGAAGTCAAAATAGTTACTTTATTTCGATTATTTCATTTAGATATCTCTAAAAATTCGTGTGATGATGCGATACGACGTTAAACGTACTACATGGTTTATTAAATCTCTACGGATGCAGCAACTCGTATAATTTTGGTTGAAATTCACTTAGGTAAGTTCAATTAACCACAAATTATATTTAATGTATTGAATTTAATGAGTGTGTTTTGATTAATAATAATGTACATAATGATAATTTTTTTAATTTTTTTTTTGACATAACTACTTATGTGGATTTTATATCTGAAATAAATGAATTGAATTGAATTGAATTGAATACCCTAAGATAAAATTCTAGGTTTTGCTAAAGATTATAAAAAAATCATTATGAACTGTAAGCATAAACTGGTTTTACTAAGAAGTAACACAAATTTAAATGCCTTAAAACTTAGAGATAAAGAAGTATTAGATGATATAAAAATAAACAAGTTATTCTGGCGCATTCCACATGTGAAAGTATCTGATCGTGAAAGGATCAGCCTTTTAAAAAATTTAAAAAGAGACCGTGCAATTTCATTAGCTTTTAGAAATTGGGATCTTTACGAATATCCATTACTTCCAAAAACTCGAAATCTTACTTGGTCAATAAAAACATCATCACAAATAGAAAAACCTCGCTTTGTAATATTTGGATTACAATTAAATGGAAAACAAAATGCTAAGAACTCTATGTCCACGTCCACTGCTGAACATAGGCCTCCCCGAAATATTTCCACCTCGTCCGATTAGAAGCGGCCTGCATCCAGCATTGACTCTCTTAGCTGTGTCGGTGACCTTGGTTTATCTACGGATCTCCTCGTTTCTGATTTGATCACGTAGAGATACACCGAGCATAGATCTCTCCATAGCTCGCTGAAAGACTCCGAGTCTATTTAGGAGGCCGACAGTTAGAGACCACGTCTCGGCACCGTAGGTCATCACTGGCATTACACACTGTTCATACATTTTTGTCTTGAGACACTGAGGAATTTTGGACGTGAAGACGCTGCGCAACTTCCCAAATGCTGCCCAGCTGAGTTGGATTCACCGAGTGACCACTTTTTCAAAGTTAGATCTTCCTAGTTGGACTGTTTGTCCTAGATAGACGTATTTCTCGACCACTTCGAGTATCGATATATATATATATGTTCCGGCGCAGCACTAGCTGCTGCGAACCGTAATGAATCGATAAATGTGCGCGGTCGCATCACTAAAACTTTTTTTTTTTTTTTTATTAATGATGGGTTTGCTCTTGACTCTAGTCTAGGTCATAAGACAGAGACAGAGTCTAAGATGGAGCGAGCTCACCCAGAAGAAGCCTGTTTACTCTTACTTTGAATAGATTAGGGTTCTATGCGTTTGGAAACACGACGCAGGTAGTGAGTTCCACTCTTTAGCAGTGCGCATTATAAATGATGACTGGAAGCGCTTAGTCCGAATTGGTGGAATGGCTACCAGATACGGATGGTATCCGGCGGTGCGTCTGAATGTCCGATGGTAGAAGGGAGCTGGTGGAACAAGGTCGTGAAGCTCTTGAGCACACTCTCCGAAGTACAATCTATAAAATACCGACAAGCAGGAAACCTTGCGGCGATGTGCCAGGCTATGTAGCTTGGTGTCCACCAGTTTTATGTCGCCTATGAGCCTCTTGGCCCTGCGTTCCACCGAGTCAAGAGCGGCAAGTTGGTATTTGGCTGAGCCATCCCAAAGGTAACTGCAATACTCCATGCAGGATCGGACTTGTGCTTTGTAAAGAGTTAAAAGCTGTCCAGGCGTAAAGTATCGCTTCACTCTATTCAGGACGCCCAGCTTTTTAGCCGCCGTCTGAGCCTTGTACTCGATGGTCGCGCCGAAGTTTAGATTTGATGTCAACTCCATGCCTAGAAGCTCAAGCCTGTCAGTGACTGGGACAGATGTACCCCAAAAAGTAGGTGTCCAGTCGAAAGGACTTCTTTTTGCAGTGAAAAGACACGCCTGTGTTTTGGTGGCATTGAATGAGACCAGATTGTCGTCGCCCCATTGGGAGACAAGACTTAAGGTCAGATCTGTTCGCTCTACCATGGCCTTTCTTAACGAACGTATTTCATCCCCACTGGTCTTTGCACCTGTCAAGTATCTCTCTGAAACGGTACTATCATCTGCGTATCCAACAATACCATGCCGAAGGAGGTCATTGATGTGCAGCAGGAAAAGAGTTGCAGAGAGAACAGACCCCTGAGGAACTCCGGCATCAATGGCCATAAGGTCAGAGGAGCAGCCGTCAACGACTACTCTGATGGACCTTTCACTAAGGAAGTCTAAAATCCAAGTACAAAAATCAGCTGGGATGCCATAAGCAGGAAGCTTGCTGAGCAGACTTGCATGCCAGACCCTATCAAAGGCCTTCGAGATATCGAGTGAAACGGCAAGTGCTTCGCCGTTTTTCTCGATGGCTTCGCCCCAGCAGTGCGTGACATACACAAGAAGATCACCAGTAGACCGCCCCCGGCGAAAGCCATATTGACGGTCACTGAGAAGATCATTGTCTTCAAGGTAGGTCAGCAACTTACTATTAAGTACCCTCTCCATGACCTTGCATAGGATGGAGGTAATAGCAATTGGACGGTAATGGGCAAGGTCAACACGGTCACCCTTTTTGGGAACTGGTTGCACATTAGCAAGCTTCCAGGCCCCCGGCACCGTTTTTTTCTTTAAGAGAGAGGCGAAACAAGCGTGTCAGCACAGGAGACAGTTAAGGCGCACATAGTCTTAACACTCTTGCTGGTATGCCATCAGGTCCGCTGGCTTTGTTCACGTCTAGACTGCACAACACTCTTCGAACCTCTTTAATGTGTACTGCGATCTTCGAGATCGAAGAATCGCAACGAGGTACAGTAGGTGGTTGCTTGGAGCCAGCGTCCAGACGTGAGTTGCTTGCAAACAAGGAAGCGAACAAATTTGCTTTCTCACTTGCAGAGTGAGCCAGCGATCCATCAGGTTTCAGCATTGGAGGTAAGGTGGGACGACAGAAATTAGTTTTAACCGCTTTGGACAGGGACCAAAACTTTTCAAAGTCGTTTTGAATCGTGCGCACGTAGCGACCATTAATTATATTAAAAATCACTTAATCAACACTTAAAACCTCAAGATTAGGAGTTAGAAGAAATAAATCATCATCTTCGTCAAGTAAGGAACATGAAGGCCCCGACGAGATATATACGAGTTTGTGAAAAAATTCAACAGCGTGGTTTCAACAGCTAACGTAACGACGCCATTTTGTCAAGTCATCTTCACCTCGTGGTAAATTGCAGCAGTATCGGAAGCAACTTCGTGCATTCTGAAGCCAGCCGGTCAGCCGAGGCCTATTAGCAGCACCGCATCCAGTGCTTGAACAGGAAAGTGCCCCATTCCATACCCTTTTTACCCGAAAAGTCGCTATAAAGTTAATTCTTTTGTCTGAATACAGACAGCTAACGACATCATTGTGTATTTCTATATAAATTGTGCTTTAATTCCGCACCAAAAGCTATATTCGTTTGCCTCTTTGTTTACGCTACGCAATTTTGCGAAGAAAGCTTTGTTAATTCAGCCATTTCTAACAAGTTCCTACGCAACCGAAGGGCATTTTAATTAAACACAACACTTCAAGGCTTTTCGCAGGCAAAAGCATGCATAATTAACATTCATCAGGATAAAGGTGCAAGTCATTACAACATTGTTTGCAACTTCCTTGTTTCAACTCCATGGTTAAGTACTACATTATAGCTAATCAACCATTGTTTACTACAATTAATAACGCTTGCTTCCCCATATTCCAGTGAGTGTACCTACTGATCAATCGGTGCATGAACTAAACCGACAGTCGGCCAGTAAGGATTTAAGCGCCAGCGCCCACTTAGTCATAAATCTCAACTTTCTTTGCCGCATCAGCTGATCGCCGCATCCTGTGACCTAATCAAAGTTTGAGAAGTGTTGGAATCAGAGCATGCGCCGAACTGGAGACACGTATCGTTACACATTATTTATTTTTATAATTTTTGGTGTTATAACTTGAACTCAAGCTACTTTATTTATTGTTTACAATCATGTCAAAAGGATCAGGAATTCACAATCTCAACATACCAAATTTTGGTGGTGGTACTGATTTTCAGTCTGCTAGTTTAGAGGAATTACATACTAAGAGAAGTTCTGTCAAAGGTCAAATCACAAGGTTTAGAAAGTTATTACAGGAATACATGCTTAAGGACACTCTCACACGTCCTGATTTACATACTGTGTCCACACGTTTTGATAAATTTCGTGAGTTGTCAATGAAGTTTGAGGATTTGCAGACCCAAATAGATTTTTTAAACTCAGCTGCCCTAGAAACAAAGCTTGAAGTTTGTGAGGAAATGGAGAACCATTTTGCCATTGAAACCGGGTTAGCTCTGTCTATTTTAGACTCCTTTGAGGAAGCGAAGAATAATGAAAAATTTGAATCCGTTGGAGGATCTGCAAAATCTTCCAATCAAAACTCATCTTGTTGTAATCATCAGAATAAAATTATTGGATTTAAACTACCTATTCTGAAAATAGTGAATTTTGATGGAACTTACTACAAATGGCTTGAGTTCAGAGACACATTTACATCTTTTATTCACAACAGTGAAATTATTGAACCAATTCATAAGTAAAATAAACACAACTTGTATCCGTTTATAATTGTTTTATTGTGAATTCATAAGTTTCATTACCTCAACTCTTACCTTGAGGGGGAAGCTTCTTGTGTCATCAGTAATCTAGAAGTAAGTGCGGCTAATTATAAAGAAGCATGGTGCCTCCTCTGTGAGAGATGTAACAATGAAAAGCAACTTATTACAAATCATTTAAATTATTTATGCAACATGCAACCAGTTCAGCGCGATTCTCCAAAGAGTTTACGATTTTTGATTAATCATGTTTCAAAAAATTTGCGGGCTCTCAATACACTGGGTAAACCAACGGAGTCATGGGACACTTTGATCATCCATTTGGTCTCAGCAAAGCTCGACGGTAGTACCAGCTTCAAGTGGGAGGAATGCAAAAGTAGTTTTGAAGGCAGTCCAAAATTAGAAGATTTCTTTAAGTTTCTCAAGGGTAGGGCTGACATTTTTGAATCACTTCAAAACAATAGGACTGAACGTCAAGTCAATACAAAAACTAACAGTTTGTATTCTCTCCCCCCAAGCAACAAAACAGAGCAAAAAAAATATTCATTTAACCCAAGTAACAAAAATGATAAGAATTTTTATAGCTCCAACCCAACCTAGCACAAATGAGAAATCACAACCCAAATATTTTGCATATGAGAAACCAATCTCAAAATGTTTTGCAGTTACTACCGCCTCATCTTTTGCATGTGTATTATGTAATCGTAGTCATTGATTGTGTATCTTTCTTGGCGAAGTCGATCGAAGATAGGATGGCTGAAGCAGTACGTCTAAAGCTGTGTCTCGTTTGCTTACGTACAGGGCACACATCTTGTCAGTGTAAATTAGGATCTTGTCCTATCTCCGACTGCTAATCCAGACATAATCGTCTTTTGCATAAGGACTCTTCGCAGACTGCAAACACATCCAATGTTCATACAACCAACACCTATACAGAACCTGAATTCGCTCAAGAATTGGAACCAGAAGACAACTCTGTCACTATGATCGTTTACGCGAACAAAAACAATTTGCTATCTACAGAATTCGTAAAAGGTTACAACCCCAATTTAAATTAGTACACAACCGTACGCGCTCTTTTAGACGCCGGGAGTCAGTCATGTTTAATTTCAGAAAGTCTAAAAAACAAATTGCAGCTGGTTCCTCAGGCCACAAGGGTGGGAATCATAGGCATAGGCAATGTTAAATCATCCCATGTAACACAAAGGTGTAATTTAAAGAAATTTTTCCTGAAATAATAAATATGAAACAGAGTTAGAGTCTCTAGTTGTACCGTGTATTTCCACAGTACCTAACAGGGCATTCGACACCAAACATTTGAATTACCAATAGATTTGAAACTTGCTGATCCAACCTTTAATATGGAAGCTTCGGCTGACATCTTGATAGGGGTGGACGTTTTTTGGAATGTAACCCTTCGCAACCCAGCTTTTGTTTTGTTTTTTAATAGGTTTTGAATTTTATGTGCGGATAGTAAGGTTCAAAATTGATGGCTCTCTAGTGAGCCACCGGGTTGGGAGGGATTAATAGAATTCGGATTGGCTCCTATTGAGCTTGGCCCAAGCAACCCTTGCTGATCAAAACCAAATTAGATAGTGGCAGGAAAAATGTTACTAAATAATTCATTCTACAATTATTCAATTCAATGCAATCATATAGCTATTGAACAAAATTATTCTAGAATTATTTCGAATGATGCGTTAAATGACAAATTAACCAAGTTTTGGGAGATGGAGAATATTCCTCAACCCAAAAATCAAAGAACTGAGGAGGAAATTGAGTGTGAGAGTCATTTTCAAAACAATACATAACCGAAACCAGGACGGCAGGTTTTGTGTCAATTTGCTCCTTATAGCAGAATCGGATTGTTGAGGTGATTCCTTTAAAGTATCTAAGAGACAATTTTTAGCGTTAGAGAAGCGTTTTAAGAAACATCCCGAATTAAAATCGAAATATTCACAATTCATCAAAGAATACGGAGACCTCGGTCATCTATCCGAGTCTTCCGTTTTAATTCCTGGGACATCCTTTTTTGTCACTCATCATGCGGTGCTGAAACCAACAAGTGAGGCAACCAAACTTAGAGTCGTTTTGAACGGTTCCGTCAAATCCTCATCTGGGTATTCGATCAACGATATCCAGATGGTAGGGCCACATTTACAGGACTCTTTAGTTAACATACTGATAAGGTTTCGTCAATACCCATACGTTTTGTCTGGCGACATCGAGAAAATGTATAGGCAGGTGATGGTTCAGGACTGCCATCGAGATTTGCAAATGATTCTATGGCGCGATAACGAAGTTGATCCTCTTCGATCACTTAGATTAAACACAGTTACGTACGGATTTTCAAGCTCCAGCTTCCTTGCCACACGCTGCTTGTGGCAAACTGGCCAAGAATGCATTGACCCAAGAGTTAGGCAAATAATTCAGAACGATTTCTTAGTTGACGATTTATTAACTGGTAGCGACAGTTTAGACGACTTAGCCCGTATAAAGAAAGAGATAGAGAGTGCCTTATCAGCATGCTTTTTTAATTTGCGCAAATATCGTTCCAACTCGCCATCGGTTCTTAAAGAGTCACGTGATTCACAAAAAAAACTCATGATAAGTTCCTCTGCTCATACATTAGGCGTAGGGTGGAATCCTAACGACGATTTAATTAACTTTCCAAATAATTACGGAACGAACCAAAAATGCATCACAAAGCGATCGATACTATCAGATTCTTGCAAAGTATTTGATCCGCTCGGACTATTGAGTTTATTAACTATCAAACCTAAGATTTTAATTTAAAAAATTGTGGATTAACAAGTGCGACTGGGATGAACCTGTGCCCCATGACATTCACCAATCTTGGATCTCTTATGTAGACAATATGAAGTATTTACAAACATTACAAATACCTAGGCATGTTCTGTGCATATCGCCCACCAAATAAGAAATGCACTGTTTCTGCGATACATCACAGAATGCGTACGCGGCAAATGTATATCTTACGTCCATAAATGAAAATGGCAACATTACATGCCGCCTTCTCTGTGCCAAGACAAGGATCGCCTCAGTAAAGCCTACCACTATACCGCGGTTAGAACTATGTGCGTGCTCGTTGGGAGCTTAGCTCGCGGAAGCCATGTGTCGCACTTTGCGATGTGTGATTGACCGAAAGAACTTCGGGACCGATTCAACGATTGCTTTATCGTGGTTAGGTATGAGGTACGACAGATTAAAAACATTTGTTGCCAATCGTGTAGGCAACATTTTAGAGCTTACTGACGGATCTCAATGGCGACATGTACCCACGGACATGAATCCAGTAGATTTGTCATCGCGCGGAGTAGACGCATCCAAAATTATAGACAACACATTATGGTGGAACGGTCCATAATTTTTATGCAAGCCTGAACATTTATGGCCTGACACTAATTCATACGAGTTACCTATGGACAAAGACATTCCAGAAATAAAAGTAAACGTCACATTGTGCAATGAAAATTCAAAACAAAGCGTGGTGGATTTCGATCGATTTTCGAAACTCAAAATATTGCAGCGTTCCCTTGCTTATGTTCTTCGTTTTTTGCACAATTGTAGAAACCCCTCTAACAAACGAACTGGATTATTGCAGCTCGAAGAGTTGTCCTTATCTTTCTAGAAGTTTGTACGCTTATTCCAGGAAGATTCATTTAAAAAAGAATAAGTAATTCTAGAAACAAACAAAGCTCTTAGCTCCAATAGCCCAATTCTATTTCTTAGCCCATACCTTGATAGGAGTAAAATATTGAGAGTGGGAGGTAGAGTAGATGTCCCTTGTTCCACCTATGAAAAACGTCACTCTATGTTATTACATGCTAAACTCCAACTTACCAAGCTATTGTTTCGACAAGAACACTTTAGCACACAGACCACAGCTTCTCTTATGTTCAATTAGGGAGTCCGTTTGGCCAATTGCTGGTAGAGACCTTGCTCGGACAGTGGCTAGGCAGTGTGTAGTATGTAGAAGAGCTAGCGGTAAAACGACTACGCCTTTAATGGGCATGCTGCCCCTACAACGTGTAACACCAGATTTTCCGTTTTTTAGCACTGGCTGCGACTTCGCTGGGCCCTTTCTGATAACAGATAGGAAAACCAGAGGATGTAAAATCAGCAAATGCTATCTGTGTATATTTCTTTGTCTAAGATACAAATGCTTGCACTTGGAAGCCGTAAGTGAGCTTTCATCAAATGCATTTATATTAGCTTTACAACGTTTTACATCTCGCAGAGGCAAGCAAGCCCAAAGAGATATTTTGTTACAACGGTCGTAACTTTGTAGGCGCTGCTAGAGAATTATCAGACTTTTTACAACTCGCGCTGTTGCTGATGACATTACGAGCTATTTCACTGAGGAAAGCGTCATATTCAAATTTCAACCGGCGTACGCTCCACACTTTGGAGGTCTATGGGAAGCGGGGGTCAAATCGGCCAAATTACATTTGAATAGGATTCTAGGAAATACGCACCTAACTTTCGAAGAGTTGGCTACTCTGTTCAGTCAGATAGAAGCTGTTCTCAATAGTCGACCTCTCTGTCCTCTATCCCCACGCCCGAACGATTATCAGGCTCTCAACCCGGGGCACTTTATAATTGGACGACCATTAACGTCCCTGCCATCAGAGAACCTCGAACAAACAAAGATGAGCCGAGTAGACCGATACCAGCGCCTAGAGTTACTGCGACAGCATTTTTGGAGTCGTTGGAAAAATAATACATGGCTGAGCTCCAACAAAGGCATAAGTGGCGCGTGCTGAGCAAACCACTACGAGAAGGAGACCTGGTGCTTCTTAAAGATGACAACACTGCCCCCATTCATTGGAGACTGGGTCGCATAACTGCGTTATTCCCAGGACGGGATAGCTTTACTAGAGTGGCTAAAGTCAAGACAACTACTGGTACCTATCGACGAGGTGTGAAGTATCTCTGCCCCCTCCTTGATCCTGAAGATGACATCAATTTGGAACCAGAAGCTTCCAAAGCCCGGAGGCATGTTCCGGCGCAGCACTAGCTGCTGCAAACCGTAATGAATCTATAAATGTGCGCGGTCGCATCACTAATACTTGTCAAAGTCGTTTTGAACTGTGCGCACGTAGCGACCATTAATTGTATGAAAAATCACTTAATCAACACTTAAAACCTCAAGTTTTTTTTTTTTCTTTATTAAGGAGCTTTTTCAAAATTGAAAATGTCGCTCCATAGGTTAAAATCAATTATTTATCTATTACATAAGGACACTTCATAAATTTTGTATAATATCTTGGCTGAGTCTGCAAATGGAGAAGCTAATAAACTATCACATTGTCCAATGGAAATATTTTTGGTAAACAAATAACCTCTCAAAGAATCACCATGGACACACTCCATCAAAACATGATAAGTATCTTCCACTACACCACAGATATCACACTTGGGAGATTGTACCTTGCGCATCATATAAGCAAACTTGTTACATGGAATGTGGCCAGCGCGAAGTCTGAGGGCGGTAACGCAGTCTTTTCTACAAAGTAAACAATTGTCGATCCAAGAATATATTGGTGGTTCTGGTTGTATGGTTCTGTACCATAACCCCTTCTCTCGACTCCTGAGATCAAAATACTCCTTCCATTTGTCGTGACAAGATTTCTTAGCAATAATAAAACAGTCTGTATAAAAGGGGGTAACCGTCAAAGGAACCCCACTATAAGAACCTTGTCTAGCCAATTCATCCACTTTCTCATTATGTAACAGACCGATGTGTGAGGGGATCCACTGCAGGACAACTACTTTGTTGTTTGACTTCAATTCGCGTAATAATTCAATTATGCCATAAGCTATCAGGAGGCATCGACAACTCGATGCGCATCGAGCTATGTGCTGGAGCGAACTTTTTGAGTCGGTCAGAACAGAACAACAATTTTATTCCAATCCATATACTGAGCGTATGAAACAGCTTCTATAATAGCCAACAGTTCCAGATTCATAATAGAGATATTCTCTTCAATACAAAATTTCATACCACAATCAGACTGAGGATCATAAAAAGCAGCTCCTGAACCATGGCCATCCTTGGACCCATCTGTATATATTTTATAAAAACCGTTATATTGCTCCCGTAAAAAAGAGATACATGTATTTTTCAAATTTGATACGTTATAGTTACGTTTAGGTTTATCTACGTCCTTGATTTTGAGTTCAATGAAATTATCTATATTAAAATTACTTACCCACGTGTCTAAATTATACATATCCAGTTGATTACTGGTTTGTACTAAAACATCCTTAAACTCAGTATGGATTACTTGCAGTAGCGGGTTACGCCTTCTTGTCCAGCTATTGATTTTATGAGAAAGACTTTCTAATAAATCAATTAGGTCACTTTGATACCCTAATGATTTAGATTTCAGCCAAAATTTAGCCGCTAAATGTCTCCGCCTGATGTTCAAAGGTTGTAAACCTAGTTCACTCTCCATCACATGTATAGGAGTCGATTTAATAAATCCGCCTATAATTCTCATACATAAATTTTGCACAATATCCAGTTTGCTTAAGCGATTTATACAACAATCGTCAAATAAGAAGCTAGCAGTAGGGTAATATTGGGCATTTAAAAACAGGTATGCCCGTCAATAATTTTTGAGATTCTAAGGTATAAGTATCTTAATTAAAGATAAGTAGGTATATAAAAACAACACAAATAAAAAATGCTTATTATAGCTAAGACTACAGTGAAAAGTTGACATTCGAGAGAAATCGATATGAGATTTAGAAAACAGAAAGAGACGTTAAAACTGGAATCTTTGTGTTCAGTACAAAGAGATAACGTTTTGCGTCATGGAACATTATTACCTAGTTCTATTCGTTGTATTGTTTGTGGGCCTTCTAATTGTGGAAAGACAAACTTGATGATTGGTCTTTTATTGCATGAAAACGGGTTGAGATACAATAACCTTTACATCTATTCTAAATCCCTGTATCAACCTAAATACATATTCTTAGAAAAAGTTATTGATATGGTTTCAAGTGTTTCGTTAAATAAATATTGTGAAAACGATTAAGTAATATCTTCCAGCGAAGCTAACTCAAATTCAATTTTTATATTTGACGATGTTGCATGTGAAAACCAAAGTAATATTCGTGATTACTTTGCAATGGGAAGACACAAAAATATAGACTGTTTTTATTTGAATCAAACTTATACGAAGATTCCTAAACAACTTATAAGAGATAATTTTAACTTAATTATATTATTTAAACAGGATGACGTAAATCTAAAACACGTTTATGACGAACATGTGTGTTCTGATATGTCTTGGTACCAATTCCGAAATTTATGTTCAAAAGTGTGGAAGGATCCATATAGCTACGTAGTAATGAATAAAGACTGTGAAAAGAATAAGGGTTGTCATAGAAAGAACTTTGATACATTTGTTATTTTTGATTGATGCAGTAAAAAACTAAAGATAAATTAGATGACATCCAAAAAATTACGCCATTATTATATTTGCTTCCAAGTAGACTAGGCGATAAGAACATGAATACAGAAAAACAGCTTAAAAGGCAGATTATTAAATCAGCTGCTAGTATTAAGAAAAAAATACGAATGATGAAAGAAGTAAAAAATAAAAACGATAAAGTAATGGAATCTATTTTGAAACCCATAACAGAAACGCTTAACAAAATCAGTGTACAAAATAACCCGAGTAACTTTTTCGATGCTAAATATATTAAAAAAAAACTATAAACAAGAAGAAAATGAATATACGGATGAAGGGAACACTCACTCTTCTAGTGATGATGATAAAAGTTGCAACGAAAACTTGGTTACACCAGACAAAACTGTGCAGCCTGTGATAGTAAGCACACTACCTTCATCTGAGGAAGACGATTCCTTTAGATCTGCTCCTTCTGAATCAACTCCAAATAAGCAGTTTCTATCATGGTCGTTACTTTTGGTCTTCGTTCAGATCGAGGAAAGCTTCTGATGGGAAATTTAAGGGTGTTCGATGAAGAGAACTTTATAAATATTGGTGGAAAGCGATATGAAAGAAGTCCTGGCTTGATGCAATTGTTAACTCAGAATACTCCTAATTTAGAAATTATAAATAACGATGACAAACAAAAATATAAACAAATATTGATAGAAACAAATGCTCACCGACGAGATTTTGATCCAAAAAAACCTATAAAAAGCAACAAAGGGTCAAAGTACAATTATATAATTAAACCACTTTTTAAACTCGTAAAAAGTGACGTAACTACAAGCAACGAAAGTTTAGCTGAAGGAAAAGGTATCGATGTATTTAAAAAAGTAAAACAAAATACTGATTATATTTATTGGGATGATCCGAATGAATTGGTAGAAAGATTAAAAATACTCATCGCTTCCAGAGACGCTGGCAACACAGGACTTAACAATGAAATAATATCTATTATTGAAGAATTACGGGAAGCAAATATAGTGAAATAGAATATATGATTTCATATTAGTAATAACTTTCAGTTCATCTTTTTAATTCTAAGGGTAAACATCTTTAATATTCCAACCATGAATGTGGATAAGTTTGGACATCATGTTCATAAACGGTTACGTGTACCAGATTATTTTGAAGTGTTAAGTAACAATGCTTTAAAAAAGTCAGAAGAAGGACATTTTGACTTAAAACAAAGTAGGTTACGAGGATTAGCGGACCCCTTGTCGGACGACGACGCGGTACACAAAAAGTATGTTGATTTTATACTAAAACAGTATTACAAAAACAAAGAGGTCGATCTAAGAGTAAATAATATCGTAGATTCATATCTTAAACGATTTATTGAACAACTACACGTAATATTAGACGCAAATTACTACACTAAGGACGAAATAAATCAAATAGCTAAAAAGGATAATAAATAAAAATGAGTAAATTGTGTGTCGTAAATGAGCTTCATAAACCCGCAAGAAAAAAATTTCAACGACGTTCTATGATTTTAAAAGGTATTGATGACTTATGGCAAGCTGATTTAATAGACATGCAAAAATATTCAAAAGAGAACAAAGGTTATAATTACATACTCGTTGTAATTGATGCATTTTCTAAATTTGCTTGGACAGTACCAGTCAAAACTAAAACAAAAGAAGAAATTCAAGAAGCTATCCGGAATGTTATAACTGTATCAGGACGTACTCCTAAAAATTTACAAACGGATTTAGGGAAAGAGTTTTATAATTCACTATGGAAAAAAACTATGATCAAATATAACATAAATCATTATTCAACATATTCTACTAAAAAAGCATCTATACTTGAAAGATTGATAAGAACTTTGAAAACAAAGCTCTACAAAAGTTTAGTTTTCATTGGAAATACCAATGGGTTGGAAAAAAAATACTATCCATCGTAAGATGTTACAATAACACTATACATCGTACAACGAAATATAAACCGACTGCTGTTAATGCAGCCAATGAACATTTGGTCAAACAAAATATTGATAAATCACAAAAAAAATACAATGCATGTAAAAACAAATATAAAATTGGTGACAAAATACGTGTCAGCAAGTACAAATCCCAGTTTTCTAAGGGTTACACTCCAAATTGGTCAACAGAAATATTTAAAATAATAAAAGTGAATGAAACCAATCCCGTTACCTACCTTCTTGAAGACATGCATAAAGAAAAAATTCATGGATCATTCTACGAGTATGAATTACAAAAATCAAAGTTTCCTGATGTTTATCTTATAGAAAAAGTTATAAAAAAGAAGAACAACAAACTTTTTGTAAAGTGGTTAGGACTAAGCGAGAAAGAAAATAGTTGGATTACAATTAATGAACTTCTTTAATATAAATTGATAAATAATTGAAAACAAAATCATTAAATAAATATCAATGAAAGGGAGTGGACTTCTCAATAATATTATTGACAATTTACCCGTTGAGTTACATTTACCGGGATATCAGTTTCGCGGTCCTGGTACTAAATTAAAGAAAAGATTATTACAAGGTGATCGAGGTATAAATCTATTAGATACAGCTTGTATGCACCACGATATTGCATATATAAATAAAAACAAAAATATTCGACATAAAGCAGATTTGGATTTAATGAACATGGCAAAAAAGAGAATGAAATCAAAAGATGCAAAGAAAAGTGAAAAAGTAGCTTCTTGGTTAGTGAAAAATGTTATGAAAGCTAAATTAAAAGCAGGAGCAGGAGTTAGTTCATTCAAGAGTTATATCAGTAAATTCGTTATAAATTAAAACACATAAAGGATGAAAGCATAGCAATACGAACAGCTTATGCCGCTGCAAAAAAAATATTTAAGAAAAACAAAAGGATTAAATTACCACGCATAATCCCTGTTCCTAAAACAGGAGGTATATTACCATTAATACCTATATTTGCCGGGCTGTCAGCTTTAGGTTCTCTGGCTGGAGGAGCTGCTGGTATTGCAAAAGCGGTGAATGATTATAAAACTGCCCAAAAAAATCTACAAGAGTCAGAACGCCATAACAAAATGATGGAGTCTATTGCTATATGATATTCCATATTTTAGAGGTGTATATATGAGAGATACGTTACCAAAGAAGCCTAATATAATTGAATGTGGAATAGTAAACTTAGACAGTTGTAATAACAAAGGCACACATTGGGTAGCTTACGTAAAAGCAGATAATTATTGTGAATATTTTAATAGTTATGGAAATTCCTCCTCCTGGAACCTCCACTGGAATTCCTGAAGTACATGAAAGGTACTAAAATCGTTTATAATTATGATCGAATTTAAAACTTTAATACTGTTAATTGTGGACATTTGTGTTTGAAATTTTTAAGAACATTTTGGAAAAAGTATAAATAAATTTAAACATGTGTTGAAACCAAAATCTTTCATTTCAATCATGGCTTTCACTGTGTCTATAACTGGTCATGAGACCGTCTTGTCAACAAATTATTCACCTCCTTTAGAGTTAAATTCAATATATGAATGTGCACTGATATATTTTTCGACTTTTAACTCAATACCAAATATAAATAGAAGAAATAATAAATTCTATTATGATGAAAATGAAGTGATTGAGATACCAGAAGGGTCATATAAACTACAGGATATAGTTGATGTTCTACAAAATAATATAAAACAATGTACTTTAAAGTTGACCGCAAATAACAATACACTTAAGGTTAAATTATTATGTTCGAAAGATATTCATTTCGAAAAAGAGAATTCATGTGCACATTTGTTTGGTTTTGGGAAGGAGACCTTAAAAGCTAATATATTACACGAGTCTCGCTTTCCAGTAAACATTCTAGCAACAACCATAGTGCGGATAGAATGTGATATTGTCAGTGGGTCATTTGTTAACGGTGAACCTAAACATATTATTTACGAATTTGTCCCTAATGATTCACCAGGACACGATTAGTTGAAATACCAAAAAATTTGATTTATTTTCCTGTAAACCAACAAAGTATAAGTGAGATCAATATTAAACTTCTAGACGAAGCTAATAATTTGATTAATTTACGAGGTGAAGAAATACAATTATACCTACATCTAAGAAAAATATGTTAGATTTTAATAAAACCAGGAGTACTTCAATAAAATGTGTCAGTTCGAAAGTTGTTTCTCTCAAACAAGTACATACAAAAAAACTTAAAAAGCTCTTAAAAGAAAATAGAGAATATCTCAAATTTATTTGACTATTAAAATGAATATCTTAAACGTTTTGGATACTCGAGCTGTTGATAATAGCATAGAAAGTTTCGAATTCCATTCGTACAAAACATACGTCACAAGCTTTAACAAGAATGATGAAATTCGAATACCTATAAATCAACAAGATTTGTATGTGTTACCTTCTGCTAGTACTCTATATTTGGAAGGAGCTGTAAAGATTTATAAAAGTGATACTAAGGCATACGTGGATACAATTAATTTAATTAACAACCCTATTTTGTTCCTATTTCAAGAAATAAGATATGAGTTAAACGGGATTGAAATCGATAAAATAAAAAATGCAGGTATAACAACTACAATAAAATCATATTTATCAATGACGGAGAGTGACTCAAAGCCTGCAAAAGTTTGGGGATGGTCTGTTAGCGGCACTACAGCAAAAAACAACGGAACATTTTCTGTATCCATACCATTAGATAAAATACTTGGGTTTGCGGAAGATTATAAAAAAATTATCATGAACAGTAAGCATGAATTGGTTTTGTTAAGAAGTAACACATATTTGAACTCATTAAAACTTAATGATAAAGAAGTTGTAGAAGACATTATTATACATAAAATAATATGGCGTGTTCCTCACGTAAAGGTATCAGATCGAGAAAGGGTTGGTTTACTGAGGAATTTAGAAAAAGACCGTTCAATCACTTTAGCGTTTAGGAATTCGGATCTGTATGAGTATCCGTTACTTCCAAAATCCCGAAAACACACTTGGTCCAATAAAACATCCTCACAGACAGAAAAGCCTAGATATGTTATAATTGGTCTACAGACTGGTCGAAAGCTAAATGCAACCAGCTCGATGTCTGAATTTGATCATTGTAATTTAACTGATGTAAAAGTGTTCCTGAATTTCACATACTACCCATATGAAAATTTAAACATAAGCTTTTCTGATCAAAAAGTTTCTTTATTATATGAGCAATATTGTAAATTCCAACAGTCATATTACGGACGTCGACCAGACCCGTTGTTAAGTTTAAAAGAATTTAGAGATATTGCGCCTTTGTTTGTTATTGATTGCTGTCGTCAACAAGAAACATTGAAAGGATCCGTCGATGTAAGATTAGAAATTGAAGCTGATCAAGATATACCGGATAATACTTCGGCTTACTGTCTGATATTGAACGACTGTATATTTAAATACAAACCTTTAAGCAGCATTGTAAGAAAGATTTCATAATGCAACCGGAAACAATATTTGTTGACCTTCAGGGTTTTAAAAACGACAAGAATAACTTTATTGTTAAAGAATTTGCTATTGTGACTATTGAATGGACCCAAGTATTTCTTGTGAACCACCATACGCGTACATGACTTTATCACCAGAAGAAAAAAAGCAAACCAATTGGTTAGAAAAAAATCGGGGAATCCGATGGAGTGAAGGTTTCGTTGATTCAAGTGAGTTTAAACGTATTATTCCTTTATATATAAAAGAAAAAAATATTATTGTAAAAGAAAGTGAAAAAGTGAAATGGATAAAAAATATATGTGATAATTGTTCCATAGTAGATTTAGGAGATAAGGGCTGTCCGAATCTATCATCATTACATGAGAGATATAAAGAATGTAATATCAATTGTGTTAATCATAAAAAACAATGTGCACTTAAAACAGCTATTTGTTTATTAAAATGGTATTACGATAATCATATGTACCAGTTTAATTTTTTTACGGAATAATAAATAGTTATCAAATATTAAATTGTTTTATTTTGTTTATTTTGAGGTAAAGTTTACTAGGGTTATCAATAACAAATAACCGTATTATTATTATATTAAAACAATATCTATGATTAAACTGTTTAATTTCTTTTATAATGTAGTCATCACGTATAAAACAATGTATTTAAACCTAACACATATTAAACTAAATATATATTTATATATTTTTTTGTCTATACTTAATCAACAAAATTTCTCGATTGATATATGCTGGCTGGCCGACGGGCGTTAGGTCTTCTAATAACTAGGACTGTAGTTGTATTGATGATTTCTGTAACAAATATAATACGAATTTGAAAATGGATTAACTAACAAAATATCCCTTAATATTTATTTATCTCTAAAAATATTACTAACGTTTGTAAATTGCACGCCTTTTCATTTCGATCGCTGACTTGTGCTGTAATCTCACGAAGTAGTTCTGAAGTTTTGTAAAGCAAATTATCACTTTCATCATATATTAAGTACTGAGACTTTACTTTCGATTGCACCACTACTTTTCTTTCTGTTTCTTGTGTCTTAAATAATTCGATCCGAAGAATAAACTTTGGAATTCTGTTGTCTACACCAGCAACAAAACTGCCCGACGGAGAAGTTAATTTTGATTCAGACATACTGAGATTTTCGTTAAACACACCTTACACCACGAATGTCAAATGAGAAATGAGGTAATCGATACACCTTTGTTGCGCTACAAATTACATAGTAAGCAAGAAATTTGTCTCCACACTCCCCGCACCTCCAACAACCATAGACTTGCAGACTCACACGTGTTGGACAAGTCCGGACAGGTCTGAACTTGACAATCCACATCCACACTAATATTATAAATGCGAAAGTAACTCTGTCTGTCTGTCTGTCTGCTACGTTTTCACGGCCAAACCGCTGAACCGATCTTCATGAAACTTGGCACAGAGATTGCTAGCATACCGAGAACGGACATAGGCTACTTTTTATCACCATTCGAGGGTCTGGAGTATAGATGTAGACTACCAGGTGTACCACCAAGAGCCCAGCTAAACTATTAAAGATACAGGCATGGTTCCAAAACAAAAGTTGTTCAGTTTGATGGGCCGCTTCTTTTCACAAGGACTTTGGGGATCTGGAGTACCTTATGTAGACCACCAGGTGTACCACCAGGAGCCCAGCTAAACTATTAGAGATACAGGCATGGTTCTAAAACAAAAGTTGTTCAGTATGTTAGGCCGCTTCTTTTCACAAGGACATTGGGGATCTGGAGTACCTTATTTAGACCATTAGGTGTACCATCAGGAGCCCAGATAAACTATTACAGATCCAGGCATGGTTCCAAAACAAAAGTTGTTCCGTATGATGGGCCGCTTCTTTTCACAAGGAAATTGGGGATCTGGAGTTATTATGTAGATCACCAGGTCTACCATCAGGAGCTCAGCTAAACTATTAGAGATACATGCATGGTTACAAAACAAAAGTTAATCAGTATGATGGGCCGCTTCTTTTCACAAAGACATTGGGGATCTGAAGTACCCTATGTAGACCACCAGGTCTACCATCAGTAGCCCAGCTAAACTATTAGAGATACATGCATGATTCCAAAACAAAAGTTGTTCAGTATGTTTGGCCGCTTTTTTTCACAAGGTTGACTGGAAGAGATCCCTTTGTGGGATAAGTCCGCCTTTGTGCCTCCTGTTTTATTCCATCCTTTACTAATCATGTAAATTTGTTTTGTGGTACAATAAAGTTAATACATACATACATACATACATTGGGGATCTGGAGTAATTATGTAGACCACCAGGTCTACCATCAGGAGCCCAGCTAAACTATTAGAGATACATGCATGGTTCCAAATCAAAAGTTGATCAGTATGATGGGCCGCTTCTTTTCACAAAGACATTGGGGATCTGGAGTACCCTATGTAGACCACCAGGTCTACCATCAGTAGCCCAGCTAAACTATTAGCGATACATGCATGGTTCCAAAACAAAAGTTGTTGAGTATGATGGGCCGCTTCTTTTCACAAGGACATTGGGGATATGGAGTACCTTACGTAGACCACTAGGTGTACCATCAGGAGCCCAGATAAAGTATTAGAGATCCAGGCATGGTTCCAAAACAAAAGTTGTTCAGTACGATGTGCCGCTTCTTTTCACAAGGACATTGAGGATCTGGAGTACCTTATGTAGACCATTAGGTGTACCATCAGGAGCCCAGATAAACTATTAGAGATACAGGCATGGTTCCAAAACAAAAGTTGATCAGTATGATGGGCCACTTCTTTTCACAAGGCCATTGGGGATCTGGATTACCTTATGTAGACCACCAGGTCTACCATCAGGAGCCAAGCTAAACTATTACAGATACAGGCATGGTTCCAAAACAAAAGTTGATCAGTATGATGGGCCACTTCTTTTCACAAGGCCATTGGGGATCTGGATTACCTTATGTAGACCACCAGGTCTACCATCAGGAGCCCAGCTAAACTATTACAGATACAGGCATGGTTCCAAAACAAAAGTTGATCAGTATGATGGGCCGCTTCTTTTCACAGGGACATTGGGGCTCTGGAGTACCTTATGTAGACCACCAGGTGTACCATCAGGAGCCCAGCTAAACTATTAGAGATACATGCATGGTTCCCAAACAAAAGTTGTTCAGTTTGATGGGCCGCTTCTTTTCACAAAGACATTGGGGATCTGGAGTACCTTATTTAGACCATTAGGTGTACCATCAGGAGCCCTGATAAACTATTACAGATCCAGGCATGGTTCCAAAACAAAAGTTGTTCAGTACGATGGGCCGCTTCTTTTCACAAGGACATTGGGGCTCTGGAGTACCTTATGTAGACCACCAGGTGTATCATCAGGAGCCCAGATAAACTTTTAAAGATACAGAAATGGTTCCAAAACAAAAGTTGTTTAGTATGATAGGCCGTTTCTTTTCACAAGGACATTGGGGATCTGGAGTGTAATAAAACACGCTGCTGGACAAAGACTGATTTATTATTTATAATGTCGGTTACCGTACAAACCACATCTTAGATCTACCCTTTAGATAATAATACTACATCTTCCCCTTTCACAAAATTAAATAAAAAGGTAAGCATAACAAAAGAGTAGTAGTAGTAATTATTATTATATCTTATAAATTAGTTACTCTCAATACCACCATTAGTTATCTACTTACATACCTATTATCTAATCTAATTATTAATTAACGGCCGGCCGGCCGTGTGATGCCGGCTTAGAATAGCAGCACCCCATTTCTTGCCCGTGGGAGGCGTACGAGGCGACTAAGGGACTCGAGGGTGTGTATTGCAATTTTAGGCGATGGGCTGACAACCTGTCACTATAGTGATACATAATTATCTGAATGACCCTCAAATGTTTGTCAGACGTAGCGTGAGTGACCGTTTTTTCAGTCTTTTCCGCTCTGCCTACCCCGCAAGGGATATTGGCGTGATATATGTATGTATGTATTATTAATTAACCTTACATATCTACCTATACTAGCTGTAATGTTTGTATACCTAGGTGTTAACCAGTTTAACTAAACATTAGGTAGATTAGCAACCGTATGTTCTTTTAAATATTTATACCGCATACCCTTTTAATTTAAAAATACAAAGTAATTTAATTTTTTATTTAATCACAACTTTTTGTAAAACATTGCAAGTTTTTCACGTGCCCGTGTTGCAGCTGAACGAGGTTCATATTGTTTTTGTCCTTCCGTATCGACAGGTAATGTACTAGTAGTAGCCCTACCTACATCCCTATCTGTGGACTCAGTATTTCCCAATTCTTCCCCCGTGTTATCCTCTGCGTCGCTATAATATGGAGAACTAAGTTCCGTTTTACACTCATTTTCACTGTCCTCCTTTTCACTCTGGAAGAGAAGATGTGACGTACTTTCTCCATTGGAGTCCAGCGGCGTCTTTATAATGTGCCGCCTATTACGACGAAATAGCCTGCCTGCTTCATCCCTAAGGAAGTAAGAACGCGGCTGCGGAGCTGGTGCTTCAACCCGCATATAGCGCCGCCTGTCTCCATCAGTCACTATTACTGTCTCACCTGAGCGCAACCCTGGTAATTCTCGCGAATGTTCATCATAATATTTCTTGCACATCTCCCGGTTTTTAACTATGTTTTCGTAATCCTTTGTATTATTGCGCTCTGGTTGTAATTTTGTCACGTGGGTCGGAAGCCTTGTATTTATACGACGACCCATCATTAATTGAGCTGGCAAACTTACGCCATATCTTGGAGTGGCTCTGTAATTTAACAGTCCTAGATATATATCTGTTCTCGTATTTATAGATTTTACTATAATTGATTTTACTGTTCGGACCGCTCTCTCGCTTAGTTCGTTTGATTGCGCGTAATTTGGCGATGAAGTAGTATGTGTAAAACCCCAATCAATTCTCTGGAAGCAAATGCTGGACCATTGTCCGATATTAACTCGACAGGAATACCAAACTGGTCCTTCATCGCCGCGATTACAGCACGCGAACCGATAGTTGATATCGCACTTATTTCCATGAAATTCGAAAAATAATCGATCTTCAACAAAAAATTCTTTTGTTTACATGTAAATATATCGGCACCTATTTTCCGCCATGGCAAATCCGGAATCTCGTGCGGAATCATCGGCTCCCTCGAGGGACGCGCTGCGTGCTCCGCGCACACACTGCACGACCGGACCGCTCGTTCAATATTTTATTTTATTTATTTATTTATTTGTATTTGGAAGATTTACAGACAAATTTTAACTGCATATGAATAGATATATAGAATAATACAATGCTATTAACAAATCTCCGCAGATAGAATTAAAGAAGACATTATACTGAAAAAGAAAGAGAACTTTAGACAGAAGAGAAAACAAATATGTTAATAAAATTAAAAGAAAGAGGTTACGTACAATCATTTCGCTTGGTTGAGGTGAAGTGGAATTTTGTCATTGATCGTTTAACAGATGTAGTGTTTGAACAGAAGAGATCAAAATCAATAGGCAACTTATTGAAACTAGAGCATGTTCGAACTAAAAACGAATTACGCCTATAGTTGGTTCTGGCTGCTGGCACGCACAAGACTGGTCGCTGTCTGAAGCGTCTCTGGTTGGTTCTGAGGGAGATACTACTAAGAAGTTCACTACAATCCAGATTACCATTTGCAATCTCAATTAAATAACAGATATCACTTATATGCCGTCTGGCTTCGAGTGGTAGAAAATGATACCTACTACAACGCTGAGCATATCCTGCTGTCTTCTGTCGCGTTTTAAAATCGAGGTATCTAAGAAATCTCTTTTGGATACCTTCAATACGTAGATTATATACTTTGTAATTGGGGTTCCACACTTGCGAAGCATATTCCAAGTGACTCCTTACAAATGCACAATATATAATTTTAATGGCTTTAATATTTGAGAAGCTAGCGCAAGTTCTCATTAAGAAACCCATGGCTTTAGATGATTGGGTGACAATGCTATCTATGTGTCTATCAAATAACAACTTCGAATCAAAGAGCACTCCCAGGTCCCTAATAACTTCCACCCTTTCGATCTTCTGGCCTTTCAAGGTATAAGTGTGATTTATAGGATTAAGTTTTCGCGAAAAACTTATGTAGGCACATTTTGATACATTAAGATCTAGTTTGTTTTGATCACAATAGGTAACAAACCTATCCAGGTCAGCTTGGACGAGGTGACAATCATACATATTTTTAACAGTTCTGAGGACCTTCATATCATCAGCAAACAAAAGTATTTTTGAATTACGAAAACAAGAGCTAATGTCGTTAATAAATATGATGAATAAAAGTGGGCCAAGCAAGGAACCCTGCGGTACTCCTGATGGTATGGTAGTCCAGTTAGAAGAAAAACCTGAGAGTACTACTGCCTGACTACGGTTTTCAATATAAGATGAGAACCATCTGTATAGATCTCCGTGTATGCCTGCGTTAAAAAGCTTGGTTAGCAGTATATTGTGGTCAAACCGGTCAAAACATTTGCTGTAGTCGGTGTATACTACATCGACCTGAGCTCCTTCATCCATACCTTTGGATATAAGATCATGAGCTAGGATAAGGTTAGATGTAGTTGACCGCTTTTTGAGAAACCCATGCTGCTCAGGACCAAACGTGCATTTAAGAGCTGCATAAAGTTGGTTGTAAACCAGTCTTTCCAGGATCTTTGCAAAAAGACACAGCTTAGAAATAGGCCTATAATTTTCTACATGCATTTTATTACCCTTTTTGTGCACTGGCGTTATAAAGGCGGACTTCCATATCTTGGGTACTATCCCTTCTTTCAGCGAGCGTGTATATAAAGTGCAGATAGGGGTCAACAAGGCGTCAGCGCAATTGACAATATACATCGGTGAGATGTGGTCAGGTCCGGCAGATTTGGATAAATCCAGCGATTTTAGGATATCACTCGACATGCCGCTCCAAAACATTACGTCCCGCGCACGCCGCTTACACCGATCAATCCCCAAATGCCCCTCATGCACGCGCGATATCATATCTTTCCTTAGCTCTGCTGGTATAAACACTAAATTATTTTTTTAAATCAATCCATCAATATACTCAATATCTCCTCTATACGCCCAATGAGTCTTTACTAAGTAGTTTACGTCTTTGCTATACTTTGGCCAGCCATTTTTTATGTAGTGCTTGATCATTTTACATTCTAAATCCCTTTCAACCGCTTCTCTAATGCAATTAAGTTTGCTATCACTAAAGGGATTATTCTGCAACAAAAAACATGTTTGGTACTCTACTTCATTAGTAACTCTCTCTTGCATTAATTCAGGCAATGCCGCTCTGGATAAGGTATCAGCCACGTACATGTATTTTCCCGGTTTGTAAACTACACTAAAGTCGTAGCACTGTACGCGTAACATCATCCTTTGTAGGCGAGCGGGAACTGCATCTAAAGGCTTTTTAAATAAAGCTTCAAGAGGCTTGTGGTCTGTTTCCACAACTACATTTTTTCTTCCGTATACGTATTGATGAAATTTCTCCAGAGCAAATACGTATCGTTTTTGCGTGTCTGTTAAGGTGAGAGATGCAAACTCAATGGGACGACCATCTTGAAGCAGCGCCGCGCCCAACGCTGCAGCGCTCGCGTCCACGGTCACCAGCACCGGCCGCTCGCCGGAGTACAGAGCCAGAACCGGCGCACTGCACAACGCCATCTTAAGCCGATTTACTGCCGCATTATGTACACTGTCCCACACCCATTCGTTCCCCTTTTTTAGCAAATTTCTGAGCGGAGCAGCTAATTCCGAATAATTATGAATGAACATACATACATACATACATACATAAATCACGCCTCTTTCCCGGAGGGGTAGGCAGAGACTACTTCCTTCCACTTAATACGATCCTGGCATACTTCTTTCGCCTCCTCCACATTCATCAATCTCTTCATGCATGCTCGTCGGTTTAGGGTACTCTTGACCTGACCTTTCTTTAGCACGTCCCCGATTTGATCAAGGTACGTTCGTCGAGGTCTTCCCCTTCCGACGTTCCCATCCACACTTGCCATATACACCTGTTTCGTTAATCTTCTTCCATTCATCCTCTCTACATGACCAAACCATCTAAGCATACCCTTTTCTACACCAGTCACTACGTCTTCTTTTATACCACAACGTTCCCGTATCACGCTATTCCTTATCCTGTCACTCAATTTTACGTCAATCATACTTCTTAACGCTCTCATTTGTACTGCATTTATTCTACTTTCATGCTTTTTCTGCCATACCCAACTTTCACTCCCATACATAAGTGTCGGAACTAACACCCCTCTATGCACAGCCAGACGAGCCTTATCAGAGACTTTCTGGCTGTTCATAAAAGCGTGCAACGCTCCATTCACCATGTTGCCGGCATTCACCCTTCTTTCGATGTCACTTTCACACTTTCCATCTGATGTGAACATGGAGCCCAAATACACAAACTCTTTCACTTGTTCCACCCTCTCTTCTTCTATCATAATTTTACACTCTGTCATATTTTCCTCTTTCTCAAAAACCATTGCTTTCGTCTTACTTACATTCACTTTCATTCCTTTCTTTTTCAAAGCCTCATTCATAATATTTACCATCTCCTGCAACCCTTCAGCCGACGATGCAAGAATAACTTGGTCGTCAGCATAGAGAAGACATTTGACGAGTAAACCATTCATTCTCAGACCACATTCACTCTCTTTCAAATCCGCCAAACAACTATCCATGAATAGATTGAACAGCCACGGTGACGCAACACATCCCTGTCTAACACCTTTCTCGATGTTAAAAAGTTCACTGTACGCCCCGTTTATCCTGACACAAGCACTGGAATCCCTATATAAGGATTTCAGTGCTCGTATCAAGATACTGCTCACCCCATGCATGGATAGTGCCGACCACAATTCATTCCTCACCACTCTGTCGTAGGCCTTTTCCAAATCCACGAATGTGCAATAGACTTTCTGGTTTTTGGCCAGGAATTTTTCAGCTATGCAGCGCAAGGAAAAGACCTGATCCGTACATCCCATCCCCTTACGAAATCCTGCCTGAGCAGCCCATACTTTCTCATCCGTTTCTTTCATCACTCTTTCAATCAACACCTTTGCATACAGTTTGCCGACGACACTGAGGAGGCTAATACCGCGGTAATTTTTGCAGTCCAGCTGTGACCCTTTTCCTTTATATAATGGCACTATTACAGCCTTGCACCAATCAGTTGGCACTCGACCGCTTCTCCAACAAAGGTTAAAAAGGAGGTACAGCTGACTAGCCACAACGCCTTCGCCAGCCTTCAGCAATTCAACCGACACTCTATCATACCCTACAGCTTTACCAGATTTCATACTTTTTAACGCTTTCACAATCTCATCCATTTCAATCTCACTTTCGTTCTCAATTTCATTCAAATCTGCAGTAGTTATTTCTTGCGCTAGATCTTCTTTCTCAAATAAGCTTTCAAAATATTCCTTCCACCTTTTCAACACACATTCCTCACCTTTTATTACACTTCCATCCTGGCTTCGAATCCTACTCAACTCGGACGAAGTGGTTTTACTTCGAGCTGTCCTTATGGATTTCCAGAAAACTTTCAGGTTGGAACGAAAGTTTTCCGATAGCCTCCTGTCAAATTCATCCTTATTCTTATCTTTCATATTATCAACAGTCTTTTTAACTACATCCTTCACACTTTTATACTCCTTTCTTGCTTTCTCTACATCTTCATCCGTCGCTTTTAACATTCTTCGGTTAGCTTTGGTAGCTAACCAATCCAACCATGCTTTCTTCTTCTTCTGCACAACTTCTTGTACCTCTTTGGTCATCCACGCACTCCGTTGTGTTTTCTCTTTCATCCTTTTTGAAACTCCACACACTTCTATCGCGACATCCACAACACCTTTTAATCCTTTCCATCCTTCTTCAATGTCAGACATCTCCTCTTGGTTGTTAAATTTCTCTTTCAATCTTTTAATATACTCCTTTTTTACCTCTTTATCTTGCAAATTTTCTACTTTCACTCTTTCCAACGCACTACTTCGCTCAGTTACCCTGTGCCGCCACCGTTTGAAGAGACCACTTATTCGTGATAGCACCAGGAAGTGGTCTGTGTCAATACCAGCACCGCGGTACACTCGAGTGTCTACAACTTTACTCTTCAATCTTTCATCCATAATCACAAAATCAATCATAGTTCTTGATGCACCTTCCGCTCTTGTATAAGTGTGGATCTTTTTGTGTTTAAACATTGTATTCGACACAAAAAGATCCCACTGCAAACAAATCTCTAACACACTCTTTCCATTCTCATTTACTCTTTCATCACCAAACGTACCAAGAACCTTATCATACCCATCTCGTTTTATTCCTTCCCATCCATTAAAATCTCCCAGCATAATAATTCTTTCATTCGCCTTGCAGTTTTTCAAAACATCTCTCACATTGTCCCAAAACTCCTCATTTTCCTTTTTTGCTTTTGTGGAGCCACCCGAACCCACATCCGTCGGTGCATAGACACCTAGAATAAAGATTCGAGTGATTCCGACCTTCAGCCTAATCCAGAGGAGTCGAGGGCTCACACATTCGAACTCAGTCACGCATTCAGCCATTCGTGCGGAAAGAATCACTCCGACTCCTTTACAGCCTCGGTCGGAACTAGAAACCCCAGACCAATACGCTGTGTAAAGGCCATGTTTCGTCGTTTCGCAACCTTTCCGCTTAGTCTCATTCACACACAAAACATCTATGCGCCTCTTATCCATCATCCTCCCCTAACATTCATCGTAGCAAAGCGGCTCTCTGTAGCCCGCAATCCGCACCCGACAGGAACGAGACGTGATGAGTCGCGAACTCCTACATCGCCGCCATATAGATTTTGGTTCGAATTTACAATCATTGCGTTCCCACGAGAAGCTAGGGAAATTTAGTGTCGATCCTGGCAGAGCCCCGCATACCAGGACAAGGTTAGCCTGAATCTGGGGTCACCCGGTCCCAGGGCAAATCGGCACGCTAAACTAGGCACGCCCCTAGCTATGCATCCATCGGCGCGGCAGACCTTGGATTGGCGGAGAGGTAAGGAGTAAGGAAGGGAAGGAAAGAAGAGAGATAGAACTTTGAGACTTGGGAAAGGATGAACGTTTACGGATACTACTACCTCGGAGGACAAGGTTTGAGGCCGTAGTAGCTCGGGAAGCCGGGGTCGCATACCCGTAATATCAAACCTAGCCACCGGACAGACAGCTTGGCTGTATATCCCCTGACTTATGAATGAATTTGGATAAATAATTAATCATACCGAGAAATCGCTCCAATGCCGCCCTGTCTTTAGGAACTGGCATTTCTATAATTGCTTTTATTTTATTTGTGTCTATTTGCATACCCTGGGAACTACAAGTATGTCCCAAATACGACACTTGTTCTACACAAAAATCACATTTGTCCTTATTGAATTTAATTCCCACTTCCCGTGCCCTTTCTAATAACTGAGTCAACCTGGCATCGTGTTCTGTCTTAGTAGACACAATTATATCATCTACAAATGAATCTACCCCGTCAATGTCTTCAAGTAATTGACGTATTTTTCCGTGAAATACTTCACTAGCGCAATTAATGCCGTAAGGCAATCTTAAAAACTGATACCGCCCGAACGGTGTGCCAAATGTACAAAGATCGGCACTTTCCTCATCAAGTTCAATCATCCAAAATCCTGAGCGAGCATCTAACTTACTAAAATATTTGGCACCACTCAACTTCGTAGCGATCTCAGTCAACGTCGGTAACGGATAGTGTGCGCATTTTCTTTATTTCGCGTTTTTGTACATCTTTTGCTTTTTTTACTTCGTATTTTTCTGTTTTAATGCAATAAAGTTTAGATCTAAGACCTACAAACTCTTTAATGATTTGTCCTCCCATTTCATCTTTAAAAAAGCCAGGCACTTTTTTGTTATGCGTTTTGATATCATGTTGATTATCTTCAGGATAATTGCTAGTATCAAAATAAGAATAAAAATTTAATTTCAAATCATTATAAGCTCACCTTTGTGAACTACTTTTAAGACAAAAACTATTGTATTGTTAATGCACAATAAAGAATATATATATAAAAGTCTGTAGTTTGAATTGAGTAAAGAAAGCTATCAGTATCTGTATAGCAAAGTTTAAGTTTTTCATTATAATATGGTTTCATCACAGAATAGTGAAAATCAAACATATGACTCTTGGATATTTCTAAAACCGAAAAACCTATATAAATTGGTTTATCAAGAATTATACTTTCAGGATTCATTTGGACTGCCACAAAATTTTCAGTGAATACCGTAGCGCTGTGAAAATTGGGTCTCGCTATAAGCTGTTCAGCAGAAATTCTTTTTTTTGTTTTATTCTTTTCGTCACACCATACGTTTGCCATTTTAACGCTAATCCTTTTCTCATTATCCTCTAAAGTCTTACCAAATACACTGTTATTAAACAGTTTAAACAAATCTTGTTCAAAAACTGACTTAGCCTTCTTTCGCAACTCTGTATTCATATCTATATACTCTTTAAAAAAATTGCTTTGTTTGAATCGTATAACTCTATGTATTTTTTTAAGTTTTAATCCATGTTTCAGACAAGTTTGTAGATGTGCAAGGTGAATTACATAATAGTATTTATCATACAAATTTGGAATTAATTTTGGGTTTTTAGATCCAGGGGGAATAAATTTCTCTGCGCAGAAAGGAAAATCATTGTGAAGATCATGTAACTCTTCAGGATATTCAAGATCAACTTCTGAGATATATCCATATTCCCCATCTATGGGAACGCAATCAAAGTTGATTTTTTCATATTCAGATTGATTAAGTAATTTAAAGTCTGAATGAGGTAAGTGACAACACATAGCAAAACCATATAAATTAACACAGTCCATATAGATCAGAAAATTATCGTTCTTGTTAAAATCATAGTTATTCATGTATTTATTATTAGCTTTTGAATATTTACAAGAACATAAACAAATACCGCCACGCACGCATTTTTGAATCATTCTTAATATTTCAAGATCATTTATTAATTCCAATTTAATGTTTGTTTTCAATAACATAGCATCCCAACTTAAACTAGGAGCTGTTAGGTAAAAGGAAGGATCTAATCTGTAATGTAATGTACAAAATTTACGAAAATTTTCGAACACTTCTGCTAATAATAACACGTCGGTCTGTAAATACAGGTCCGTAAATTCCTCAAGATTTTTCAAACCAAATGTATCCCATACTTCATGCGCGCGCTTGTAATCAGATTCTGAAATGTCAGAACCAGTTAATTTACTATAAAAGCATTCTCTAGCTGGTAGTTTAGTTTCTTTGTATTTATCCCAATCAGTCATATACTCATATGGATAGACACCTTTTTGTCTCAATAAGTTAAAATGTGCTAAGTTGGGGAAAAAGTTGGGTAAATGAACAAACTCTTCATCATTTAAACCCGAAACTAGTTTCTCTAAGCTTGTACCTAAAAATTTGAAAGAATCAACGAAACGAACTGGAAAACAAGTATCAATATCAACATTAAAAAACTTTGTGAATGAAATATAATTTTCCTTATTTTTAGCTAACACTTTAATTCTACCAGACATTTCACCTAAATGTCGAATAAAAAAAAAGAGTGTCATATCCAGATAGATTATGAAAAAATACCGGTACGAAATTTGGTAAACTAAATTTAATATTGCAATATGAATGATTTGCACCCCGATAACACCCTGTAAGATGGCAGTGATCCCGAACCTTATCATCAAATAGCAAGTTATTACAAAGAAAGCAGAATTTAGTCCTGAAAAAGTTCTCTTTATCTTCATTTGTTAAGGTCATAGGCAGAGGTGATTTATAAATGGATGTTATATTTAATACATCGCGTTAAAGATATTTCAAAAATTTATCTACACAATCAGAACCTCTATAAGAAACGTATTTGTTCAAGGAACTGTCATAAGAACAGACAATGTAGTAAGCAAAAGCAACTGGTATATGCTGTTGTAAATTTAAAGTGTTAGTTTCAAATTGTGATTGATTCAAAGTTATAGGTTTCTGAAGTGTAGTAATCACTGATTCACCTAGATTAGTTTAATGCCTGCAACATGGCGTTACGGCCTGCGACATCAATGTATGGAATAGCTAAGTAAGCAATAATTAATATAAGAATACTAGCTAATAATTACTCACTTGTAATTTGGGAGTTGACCAATAAACATGTCAACTTAAGCTTTGTGCGTTTGTATTACCAACGTCACCCTCAAGAACACCTATAACTTCATCATCATGTTTTATGGCGACCAGAGCCAGAGTTCCTGAAGAATCTTTTGAGAAAAAATTCGGAATATGTCAACTACAGTGAAGATATCCAGTAACCTAATGACACAGTTCCAGTAAAATTATAGAAGATTATATAGTAGAAGAAGATGACATCCCCCATGAAGAGGAAATTCCCGTGAGGCGGTACATTATAAGAAGACCCAAAAATATAGAAGAGGTTGTAGCTGCTGGGCGCTAGCAGTAAATTCAAGCCGTTTGATGCTAGGACTATGATTGCTGGGCGCTGGGAGATTTCATTGAACGGGTCCGATGAGGAGCAGCCAAACCATCCGAAAAATCGAACATGCGACCTAATGGAACTGGGTATTCACAGCCGTGCCGCGTACGCCGCCGCGTGTATCTGCGCGCCGAGTCAGCGTTAAGCGTCCCGAGTTCATGAACTACTTTGAGGCTAGTGTCTACGTGATTATGTAAGTTTTTATTTTCAACATTGTTACTATGTATATTGATTATGTTACTATGGCTATTTACCTATTATTTTAATTAAGGATATGACTCAAAAGTTAACTAATTTACATGCAGATTTAGCTAAGATTAAGGAATATTTAACAAGAATAGGCCCTTCTCGAAGTGATAAACAGGTCTATGAAACTAAATTAGCCGAAGCTAAAAATTTATACAGTCAATTAGATAGTATTTTGACTCAGGTGAACCAAGAGATCGGAGAAAAAGAGATAGGTTCTAGAGCAGTAAAGTCAATCCAATTTTTAGTTGATGACATAAGTGTTATTTTTTCGCATATCAAGACATTAACTTCTAAGGTAGATAGTCATACTCAAACTCCACCTGGCAAAGGGCACGAAGAGAATAATTTTCAAGATTCAAGTAGTGAAATTGAAATAAAGATGGCTAGTCCTTTTGATATAAAGACAGCAATTTCACTGTTACCGGTAATAGATGGTACGGAACAGGTTACAAATCAACTAATTGATGGAATACTATTATATAACTCACTTATTACGGCCACTACCCAGAGTCAGTTAATTGATTTCGTATTAAAAACTCGTCTCTCTCCCAGTGCAAAGCTCCGTCTCAAGAGCACGTATGCAGATGCACAGAAGTTAGTCGACGATATAAGGAAATATTTGCTTCCCAAAAAATCGACGGTAGCACTGCAAACACAACTTTTTAAGGTTACTCAGGGTCGTAGGTCTATAGAAAAGTATGGAACTGAGCTGGAAAAGCTATTTGTAAATTTGACTATAGCTCAGTCAGATGGCGATAGTACGAAATACGAGTTGTTGCGGCCACTCAACGAGCGGACAGCTATTAAGCGTTTCGCCGACGGTCTGTCAGATCAGCGACTTAGTACTATTATCGCATCTCGTCAATTTACTTCCCTGCCTGAAGCCATTAGATCAGCGGTAGACGAACAATCTATGTCTACACAGCACGAGCAGATAAATCATTTCAGGCCCAACCACAGTAATCGCGGAGTTCCTGCACGCAACTTTCGTGGCCACAGGAATAATTACTCTCGTGGATCATATAAAGTGAATCCAAATTATCAAAATGCGAAACCAAATAGTAAGAGCAATGGTTTTGCAAATTCGGGTCAGCGAGGTAATTATTCGCGTGGACATGGTTACCGCCCGCGTCAGCAGTCTCGCGGTGGAAGGAGGGGGCGCACGTCACCAGCAACAGCAACGTGTGCATAACTTTGCAGAGACAGAGTTCAATGGCCAGAATTCACATAATAATAATGAAGAATTAGAATTTTTTCGAGCCTAACCTTATTAAATATTTCATTTATAGTTTTGATAATTTTTATAGTATAAATTGTCAATTGCGAAATAGGCAACAGCTCAACTTGCTCGTAGATAGTGGTGCAAGTTTATGCGTACTTAAATATGAAAGTATAGCTAATGACGCAAATCTATTATCCCTAGTACAGAAAGATAAGATAGTTATTAAAGGTATAGGAGGAAATGTAGAGTCGGTAGGCTATTTAACATTAGATATTTCAATAAATGGTGTAAATTTTAGGCAAACGTTTTACGTATTAAAGAACTTAAATTGTAAGTCAAATGGAATCTTAGGCCAAGATTTTTTCAAACGTTTCCAAGCAGTTTTAAGTTATAAAACTAACACCTTAAGTTTAGAAAACCAAGACTAATCCATTATTGTGTCAGTAAATAATAATTTAATAACGATTCCGCCCAGGTGCGAAATTATTAGGTACATCCCAACCACACTACAAAATGATTGTGTAATATTAGCCAATGAGGTGTGTAAAGGTGTATACACAGCGGGACTGATTTCCAAACCGCAAAACGGATTTATTCCCGTCCGATTTTTGAACACAAATGATAGAGAAGCATTTTTAAATATAATTGATTTGAACATAAGTAATTTAGATAATTACGATGTTTGTAAATTCAACGATGAGCAAAATTCCTCAAGTAGGGTTCGAACTTTGCTAACTTTACTCGATTTACGCTCATATTTGAATTCTGAAGAACAAAAGAGTATTGAAAGCGTGTGTGCTAAATACGCCGACGTTTTTCATTTGCCGGGAGATAGGCTCTCCACTACCAGTTTAGTTAAGCATTCAATCAAGCTAAAAAATGATACCACTCCGGTGTACAACAAGCCTTATAGATTGCCAAATGCTTTAAGAAACGAAGTACAAATGCAAATCGATGACATGCTAAAAAACGACATAATTGAAGAAACCACGTCAGAGTGGTCAAGCCCAGTTCTTTTAGTACCTAAAAAGTCAGATAGGTCAGGAGAGAAAAAATGGAGACTTGTTGTGGATTATCGTCAACTGAACAACAAAATACAAGACGATAAGTTCCCATTACCCAATATAACAGAGATCCTTGATTTCTTATCCAACAATATTTACTTTTCTAAACTAGATTTGAGTCAAGGCTATTACCAGCTTTCCCTGGAAGAAGAATGTAGGAAGTATACAGCGTTCACAACTAACAAGCAGTACCAGATGAAGAGATGTCCGATGGGGTTGAAAACATCCCCTAGTGCATTTTCTCGTCTTATGACAATTGCAATGTCTGGTCTGAACTATCATGCTTGTTTAATCTACTTAGATGACTGTATAGTTGTAGGAAACTCTCTGGAAACGCACAATAAGAATCTTATCAAAATTTTAGAACGTTTTCGTAAGGTCAATTTAAAGTTGAATCCACATAAATGTGAATTTCTGAGAAAAGAAATTGTTTATTTAGGCCATAAGATAACTTCAGAAGGAATTTACCCAGATTCGTCAAAAGTAAATGCATTGTTAAACTATCCAACCCCAGTTAATACTGACGATGTAAAACGGTTTGTGGCATTTGCTAACTACTACAGAAGATTTATCCCAAATTTTGCTTCAATAGCTTATCCTTTGAACGCATTTAGTAAGAAAAATGCACAATTTGTATGAACAGCAGAGTGTGAAACCGCATTCCAAACACTTAGGAAAATTTTAACAAGTCCAAAAGTGTTAGATTATCCAGATTTTTCTGAGAATAACACATTTGTTTTATCAACTGATGCAAGTAGAATAGGACTAGGTGCCATATTATCCAACAGCAATGGCAAGGTTGTGGCTTATGCAAGTCGTAATCTTAAACCCGCCGAAACGCGATATCCGGTTATTGAACTCGAGCTACTGGCTATCGTATGGGCTGTTAGGCACTTTAGACCTTATTTATATGGCAAAAAATTCAAAATCCAGACCGACCACAAACCATTAATTTATCTTTTTAATATGACTGATCCCTCAAGCCGACTAACAAAGTTTCGACTTTATCTTGAGGAGTACGATTTTGATATCAGCTATGTCCCAGGACGGCAAAATGCAGCTGCAGATGCGTTGAGCCGAATCCCACTGACATCGACTGATTTAAAGAAAATGCATAACCATGCAATATCAGTCATGACTCGAGCACAAGCTCGTAGATTACAAGAAAATATTGACACCAACTCGACATTTAGGGTTCCCTCTACTTCTGGGTCTGATCAACCTAAAGTAGTGGAAATTCTCAAACGACCGACTAGTAGTACAGAATGAATTATTTGCTTAGATAGGAAAACTCGTAGGCAAATAAGTAACTTTAAGCAAATCTCCAGTGAGAATGGTAATTGCATCTATGTGCCTGAAAAAATGGCCATATACTTACTTAACTTCTCGATCGTTATCGACCATAAGTGTGCTAGCGAGAGAGTTAGGTACATTATGCAAACAAATAAGATTAGACGAGCTCGTCATAATGAAAAATAAGCGCTATGAAGAATTTATTAATTCACTTTTGAAGGAATTGCACAATCTAAGTGACATTCCCAAGTTACTTGTTTTTAATGACGTCATACGAGTAACTGATAGAGATACTAAAATAGTTATCCTAAATGATTTTCATTTGTTACCTACCAGCGGACACGCGGGGGTAAATAGAATGTTAAATAACATCAAACAATTGTATTATTGGCCCGGAATGACCAACGACGTTATTGAGTATGTAAAGAAGTGTAAAAGTTGTCAAATTCAAAAACATACCAATAGGCACACAAAAGAACCTATGGTTATTACGTCAACGCCTTCAGCGGCTTTTCAACGAATTAGCTTAGATTTGATGGGTCCATTAGCCGTTGATAACAATAATTATAGATATATTCTTACTTTACAATGTAACTTAAGTAAGTACGTAGAAGCGTATCCTTTAGAGAAAAAGGACACTGTGTCAGTAGCACAGTTATTTGTAAATAACTTCATTTTACGTTATGGTATCCCTAAAGAAATAATTACAGACCAAGGTACCGAATTTATGTCTTCAGTTTTCACGGAAATTTGTAGTTTACTTCACATCAAGAAACTACATTCGACAGCGTACCACCATGAAACTCTAGGTGCATTAGAGAATACACATAAGCATCTTGGAGCTTATCTTAGGATTCAATGCGAAAACAATAACACCGATTGGAGTGATTGGCTTCCGTTTTGGTCATTTACATTTAATACGACGGTTCACACTGAGACCATATACACTCCATATGAGTTAGTTTTCGGAAAGTTATGTAATTTACCAAGCAATTTGATTACAAATATAATAGATCCATTGTATAATCCCGACTCTTATCCTTTGGAACTGAAATTCAGGCTTCAGAAAGCTTTATCTGACGCAAAACAAAATTTGATACAAAGTAAAGAACAAAGGAAATTTAACTTTGACAAGAAAATGAATTCAGTAAAGTATAAGAGTGGTGATTTAGTTTTACTTAAGAATCAAGTAGGCGATAAGTTAGATAAGATTTACCTGGGTCCGTTTAAAGTAATAGAAGAGATAACACCTAATGTAAAGATAATTAGAGACGGAAAGGAATATGTTACTCATAAAAATAACACAAAAATATTCGTGAAATGAAATGTATTTAATTTAATTAAGATATAATATAAATATAATAGTTAGTAACAGAAAATAATTTTATTGTTAAGGAACAAAAATTATTTTTTTTAAGAACCCCGGGTATGAAGGGATATTTTAAAAAAGGGGAGATGAAGTGTAGTAATCACTGATTCACCTAGATTAGTTTAATGCCTGCAACATGGCGTTACGGCCTGCGACATCAATGTATGGAATAGCTAAGTAAGCAATAATTAATATAAGAATATTAGCTAATAATTACTCACTTGTAATTTGGGAGTTGACCAATAAACATGTCAACTTAAGCTTTGTGCGTTTGTATTACCAACGTCACCCTCAAGAACACCTATAACTTCATCATCATGTTTTATTTCAACATAGATTCAAAGTCGGCGTAAATAACAAAAGGCATACTTTGCATTCTCTCATAATGCATGAATCGAATTGTGGTCCCTTCATGAGGTAAAATTGTTGCTACACCACTACAAACATGAGAATCAAGTTTATCTTTAGTATCGAAAAATATCATACACTCTTCACATAGGTAGATCTTTGCATGATGTTTAGTTAGCTGATTACGAAGTAATCTTGGTAAATTTTTGATGAGACAGTAATGCGTTTTCTGACCATTTTCAAGAAACAACAAATTCACATGATGTTTCCTTCGAAACTCACTTTTATACAGTGGCCCAACAACTTTTGACTGGTTTTTTAACCCATAGATGTTGACACTAACGTCAGGATTATTTTTTTCAAAAATCTTTATGTCTGAAAAACCTACAGGAAATATCATATTTTTAATACTGAGCACAGTATTAAAATGTGGATAAGCAGATGGTCGCTGTGCATTATTTTTTGCAGGGAATAAAGCGGCCATTATACACCACAAGAAACAAAAATTATCATTATTTTGAATGTTAATGCACGCCCGACGATATTTAATATTTTTCGGTAAATCAATAAAACTTGATGCTCTTAGTGGATTGTATTTATTTACATTTACTTCAAAATATAAGTTTTGAACGAATGCTCAACCACTATCTTTTTCCTCAAATTCTTCAATCTTTTTATTGATTGTTAGTACTACATTTGAAAATACGTCATCAAAATTATAGTTCTGGTGTAGAACGATATTTGGAGTCGCAAACGACTTGATAGACACAGAATCGTTTTTTGGTAATGAAAATTCTGAAAACAACTCAAAATTAACCTTTACACTAGCATGCGCTTGTATTCGCGCAGAGATTAAATCGCGGACGCGTGGGCGTAGATGCCTTAAGAACTTAGCTGGAGGAAGCGATTCAACGCCCACTATATTATCGCTTGTTTTCGCTTGAGCCTCAAACTTAACGCGATATGATGCAATTCGAACGAAAAGCGCTATTAATTTTTTCAATACCATTGTCTTCACTAATTACGCTATTATTTTTATGTAAAATACTCTTAAGGTGAGCTGAAAAGGCTTTACTTTTAACTGATATATCACAAACGGAGCAAAATATAGATCTAACCATGTTTATTACGAAGTGAAAATTTTGAATCAAAATTATTTGATAGAATTTTTAAACCTAATGAGGAAAGTTTATTTTTATTTGACTTAATTTTACATTGAAATTTTTTTATAAATAAGGAAAGTAGCTAAGTTACACGATATTTTATCTTCTTGGATTCTTTATTAAAGTGAAGCTACAATTGGTAGTTAAGTATTAATAATAATTGCTTAAAAAAAATACAATTCAAATGAACATAAAATAAAAAGAGCACATTTTTTTTATAACTTTTTGTCTTCACTAACACATAGTAAAGACAAAAAGTTATTAACTATAAAAAAAGTAAAGACAAAAAGTTATTCACTAAAAAAAATTTTTTAGGAAAGGCAAAAAAACTTCATTAGTTTTTTTGGTCTTTGTTGCAAAGAATGTGCCCTCCTCCGTGAATTTGGTCTTTGCTATCTTTACAAATTTCTTCAAGGCGGTCAGCTCCGGTGAGCTGGAATCACCTCGGTATCTCAACCAAATAACCGCCTTATCGCATCTTTCGTAACCTTCAAGGTTACGAACTTCGTCAGGGTTGTAGATGCGAAGTTCAGCAAGCAAATCCCCCGTAAGATTGGCTTTACGACGCACGGAGCCACCCGCAAATCGCCGAGAAAATACGCAATTCCCTTCCTGCTTGAGGCGCACCTGCTCGTCTTCGTCGTCCGAGTCGTCGGAGTTCAACCAGACACTTGCGTCGACCTTCTCCGCCGCAGTGCTCTTTGGTTTAGCTGTTCTTTTTGCTGGAGTTTTCGCTTTCTTCTTAGAGCTGAAACAAAAGAAAACCTTATTAAATTAATTGTATCAACAAATTTTAACGGAGCGGTCTCAGGTCTTATTAACACATGTTACATTAATAACATGTTACACAAACAACATACATACATACATACATACATAAATCACGCCTCTTTCCCGGAGGGGTAGGCAGAGACTACTTCCTTCCACTTACTACGATCCTGGCATACTACTTTCGCCTCCTCCACATTCATCAATCTCTTCATGCATGCTCTTCGGTTTAGGGTACTCTTGACCTGACCTTTCTTTAGGACGTCCCCGATTTGATCAAGGTACGTTCGTCGAGGTCTTCCCCTTCCGACGTTCCCATCCACACTTGCCATATACACCTCTTTCGTTAATCTTCTTTCATTCATCCTCTCTACATGACCAAACCATCTAAGCATACCCTTTTCTACACCAGTCACTACGTCTTCTTTTATACCACAACGTTCCCAACGTACACAAACAAAAAGGTTTAAAAAGTGTAATTTGGTTGAATTATTTAAATAAATTTAAAAAAGCTATAAAAAAGGGAAACATCGATCGCGTTTACTTCTGTATGAAAAAAACTTCTTCAAAAGACGAAAAAAAAAAGAACTTTATATTTTAGTTAAGAAAAAAAAACGTTGTAAGTTACCTTGCCGTTTTCTCGTCCGTATCAAACAGCTCCTCCGCCTTCTTCTTTTGCGTTTTCTTGTAATTTTCTTCAGACCTAAAAATAAAATGAAAGTAATTTAGTTAGGTGTCTCTCACGTTGTTGAGTGTCTGAAATGGTGTGCATAGTTTACTAATAGTGACAAACAAAATAAATTGCAAAAAAAAAACAACAGCATTTTAGTCGACTAATAAATCAAAATTAAAGACAACAGATGAAAAAGAAAAACATCATAATAAAAGACTTACGCACATGATTTCGATACAGTGATGCCGCAGGTTGATATTGAGACAGCTGACGGCAGATTCGAGAGACGGGTCTGCTTCCAATAGTAGTAGCTTCCACTGTAGTAGCTGCCAACTGTAGCTTCACTTTGCTTCAAGAACTCACAAGAGTGACAAAGGATGAATGTAATTTTTTCACAAAAAATACTAGGCGTTTTATATTAAAATAAATCCTGAGTTAACAAAAACACGGGCACAACACATACACAATTAAAATTATGTAGCTTGCAGAAAAGTTGTTTTTCCATTCAATTTCCATTAATTCAATTAATTTGAAACCATCATTTTAATTTGAAACATAAAGATGCCGACAAACACGCCGAAGACCATCAAAGGTATCACCGCCGTCACCGCTACATAAAGGTAAGTACACAATAAACAAAACTATAATGTTTATTCAGAAATGATTTATTGATGGAAAAAAAGCAAATAAATACCGGGTGTGAGGAACGGTGTACCTACCTAAAACTGTACAGGCATGATCAAACTATGAATTTGTTTAACTTGGAGAACCAAGGAATAATTGCATTGGGAAACGCTAGAAAAAAAAAAGACTTCCAAAGGATTAAGCATGCGGAAAGTTAATTAAATTCATAGTCTGATCAGGTCTGCAAAATTTATTATTTCATCTTCCGTTTATAATAAAAATGTTCAAAAGCATTACAAGTATACCAAAGTTAAAAAAAAATATATTGAACTATTTAGACGTTTTTTAATCCAATAACTCTGTAACTATCCTGCAAGGTAAATATAGGCGTGATGTCTTAAAACTCATTCATGTAAACATTACCTTTATAATTTATCCGACTTTTAAAAAGTGGATTGTGAGTTTAACGGTCATTGTTACTTACTTAGCTTAATTGTACTTAATACGATAATATATAACATAGCGTTAAAAATCAATCAAAAACAATTACAAAAAATCATATCATAAACTAGCAGCCTGCCCAGCGATTGCACCTGCAGCTTACAGTTTCCTGTGGGTTAGACGGTGTTAGACCTCATTTTTATCATGTTTAGATATTAAATCAATAGTTTAGGATGAAACATATATTTTTAAGTTAATAAAGAAGTGAGGAGTAAGTATCTGAATCACTATGTCGGGTATATTTTTAAACATTTTCTAATCACTCGTGCACGCACCTATCTAGCCTTTAAGGGCAGCTTAGTGCTGAAAAGTAGGCATTTACGGCCTTCCGCCCGTCGCGTAGAAAAGATCGCGCGAGCTAGTCTGCGGTGAACTCACTTGACCCTGCGGTGCGGACCGGGCGGCAAGCGCAGCTTCCACAGCGAGCGCACGCGTTACAGTATACAAAACTATGGCAGTAGGTCAATAACTCCCCAAGATATAGATAATAATTTTATTGTTTACGTAATTTACTTAGGAAAAATATGTTGGTACAATTGTAGGATTGATAAAATTAAACATTGAAGATGTGTTTTTATATTATTAATTTTTAATTATTGAATTATATACTAATTAATAATAGTAGTATTATTTAAATATAAATTTAAATAATGTTAGTATTATGTAATGTGCAGTTGAATAACTCATTATGATGAGCTTTGTCCTGTAATTCATTTAAAATATGGCGTCCCGTAACAGTTTGAAATTCGTCTTCCTTGGTTTCCGCTTCTACTAGCGGGAGATATCCACCTCAATATCATCACCGTCGGTACATCTGAAATTTTTCATTAGTTACTTATAATCATCGAAACAATGAAAATCGTAGGACAATGACAAATAATCCTTACTATCCGTACTAATTTTATATATAGTGTGTGTGAAGAGTGTGTGCAAAAATGCTATCCATGTCTTAAGGCAGCCTCGAGAAGTAACAGACTCGGGATGAACTCGGACAAAACAAAAGTCAAATTCACTCAACAAATCATCCCCAAGCCAGTCTCCGTCGAAGGTGTAGCCTTTAAAGTTGTTGAAGTATGTGTACTTTGGGCAAACGTTGCAGTTGGGTAGAGACAACTTTGAGGTTGAAAGCACCAGAAGAGTGCAGCTGGGCTGGGCGGCATTTGGGAAGCTGCGTCATATCCTAGAATCATCTTTGCCACAATGCCTCAAGACCATGGTGTTCGATCAATGTGTCCTACCAGTCATCACCTACCTTATCCGCAAAAAAGACCAGTGACGGACATTTTCTGGAAGTGTAGCAAGCTGAAGTGGGAGTGGGCCTTTCCTTGGCAAGCGTAACGTTAGACGTCCTCCGGCCAGAATCCAGATGGACCGATGACTTAAAAAGACGGCTGGTAACGACTGACTGGCGAAAACGGGAGATCGTGCCTTATGGCATACCGAGGGGGAAGCCTACATCAAGCAGTGGACTGTAATAGGCTAATGAATGAATTTTCGTTACTTACTTATGAGATTTAGAAGTTTATTGAAGTGGAAATGTATGGGAGTCCATAACTTGCAATAAGGGTTGATCATCACATATGCTTGAAGCTCTGAAACATGTTTGAAACATCAATATTCACACAGAGCAGTATTTAAATAACATTAAGAATCGTCATTTCCACTTTTTGTTTATAAAATTACGTATTTCTATCTTGCCTTTTCTGCTTGGGAGGTAATAGCTACATGGTGAGGCTGCTGTATAGAACTACAGTAAAAATGTATGTATAAGTAAGTGAAAATCTATATATAAATATGAAAAATATCATTAATGCTTTCAAAGTCATATTAAAAAACAACTGTTTATTAGCTGAACAATAAAACATTTAATATTCGTAACTTACTCATTAGACTGGAGAGTTGATTGGCGTGGAGATGTCTTCTTCTTCATCAATACACTCTTAACAGAGCGGACGTGGTCGTCAATCCGGGTTGGTGGCACGCTTTACAATCCGTCGCCATTCCTCACGGATGACTGCTTTTCTGGTGCACTCCGTCACGGAACCTTCTTGTGTAGCAGCTTTAATTTGGTCCGTCTGATCTTCCTCGAGGGCGCGCACCCTCGACCTTCCCTTGGACCACGAGCCGCTCGATAGATATGTCCCCGCGTCGGGCGACGTGTCCAAAGAATGTAAGGATGCGAGCTTGCACGATGGAGGAGAGGCCGAGTTTCTTGAGAATGGAGTCATTGGTGGGGAATTCTATCGATGATATTCTAAGCATTCGCCTCCAGCACCACATTTCCAGTGCGTCTATCTTCTTCTTTTCAATTTCCCGCAAAGTCCACGTCTCTGCAGCATAGAGGAACACGGGGAATATGAGTGCTCTCACGAGTCGTGTTTTGGTGGCTTTCGTGATATTGCGATTTTCCAAACCTTATGAAGCTTGCTCATAGTGGATCTAGTTATCGCCATACGTCTTTTTACCTCGTCTATGCAACCGCCGTTGTTGGAAATCAGCGCTCCCAGATAAACGTAGGATTGGACAACCTCGCAGTTTGCGATATGTTTGACTATGTTGTTTTGGAGATGTATGTGACTCCAGAACTTGCAGAGAAAGTTGGTCATCGTCATGACGGCTTGAAGTCCTGGAACGTTTTTATCAAAAGTACACTAATCTTGAACAGGCTTACCTTTTCTGTTTCACTAAATTATACTTACTTTTCAGTACCTAGTAATTTGTTTGCATGTCTAATACCTTTGTCTCTTAGTATTGAAGCACTGCAAGGATTAGAAGTCCAAGGTTATCGGTACAATATTTACCGTCTAATTAAATATACTATTACATTACAAACAAATTCAGTGGTTGCACTACTGATTTTGTTTTACTGTGTATGTACTTGATAATTACTTATAGCATGGCTCACTAATAAATAATAAAATTACATTATGTAAAATCGTACATTCTCTTCGTATGATTTGAACTGTGGTTGCACCACTGGTTTCATTTCTACTATGTATGTATTATGATGTTTACTTTTAATATGGCAACAGCTTATGAACTACATAATAAATAAAATGACACTAGATCAAATGGTTGGTACAATGTTAGATACTGTGGTTGCAATACTATTTAATTTTACTGTCTGTTGTTGTTAAACCTAAAACTGCTTCTGGTTTAGTTACCCAGATCAGCTATACAATTTCTTTGTCTACTTACCTATTCACTAAAATTTATACCTATACATACTTACTTCATAGTTGGTAGTTACTTTGGTAGGTCAAAAATTGGTTAGAATTATGTTCAGATACTTACGATATTGTTTGCCGGTCTTTTCGCTTTTGACATATAGGTACCCTCTTGTATTTATTTTTATTTCCCATTTTTACTTATTTACAGACTATGTACACGTTTATTTACAATAAATTAACGAAATATTTACACATTCACAAAATATTTACAGTCAAAAATATACAACACTTATTTAAAACTTAGTAGCAAAGGCGAGCTTATCTCTTAAGAAGAGATCTCTTCCAGCCAACACATTTGATGTCAGAAAATTCATATCTTATTAATATTACGCGACAAGATGAAAAAAGCAGGTTGCGGAACGCCGCGGTCGAAAAATTGGCATAGGTCCTGCTCCGATGATGCCCGGCGGGCGTCTGAAGCGCAGCGCGCGCGTCGTTTGGTTATATAATGGGAATAATGGGGTTTCAAAAAATCACAAAAAACAATTTAAAAAATCTATCCATTATTTTATTTACATCTTGTAATTTCCTACATTTTGGCATATTTTAATTTTTTTTAGTGTTAATAATCTTTGAGTAATACTTGAAAAATTGTCATAAACTTACGTATCTTTGCATTTTTTTATGATCGAGCAAAATTATAGATATCGTGTTTTTGTCCATTAAATAATCAAGAACTGTTCATTAACAACAACATATATTTTTTCTGGTTCAAATAAAATAATAAATGATGCTTTAAAACTCAACCAAAAATAGGTCGATTCGACATTTTTCACACTAAGACGCCCTTAAATAGTTCTTTCAAAGGTGCTTAACATCTAATCTTGTAAATATACTTCAAACAAAAACGGCAATGAACGATGAAGAGTGTTAAAAGCGCATTTTGTAACCTACATCAGCAAATGTCCCACCTAGTCGCTTATTTAAAAGAATAAGAAGTCAGCATGTTTGTAGCGTGTGATTAACAGGTTTTAGAGGTCTGTAGGAATAAAATGTACACCTTGTATCGTGGGAACGTGACCTACATTGGTTTTAATTAAATACCGATGGTTTTTTGACGTATAAATACTTTTTAATATACATCTAACTACTGTTATAATAATTTCTTGTGATTGTGAATATGTTGCAGTAAGATAGATAAAGCCGTAACATAATTATGTCCCCAGGGATATAATTATGTACCGTAACATAGTTATACGAAAGCGATTCATTACTATCTTACTGCGACGGATATATTTTTTCTTAAAAATTTATGATTTTAGTACTATATTTTAAATATTATACAAAGATATTGCTGAAATATAAAATTTTCCTTGAGATCATAACCAAAATAAGCTGAATAAGAGATATGGAATATTATTAACATGTAAATGGTTAATTTTTGTATTTTTATGTATGGAACCCAATCACTACTAAATTTAATTTCATACATTTTAGACCAACGGTTCCCAAACTTTAACAGTTCCCGACGCTCTAGTATTTTCTCACGACACCCTTACAAGTCCAAAAAGAATACAAGGATAAGATAAGGCTCTTATATATTGATAATGAAACCCTTATCTCCACATTACTTTTGAGCCATATTTACTCTTTATTACAGCTACTGCTGAAAATCCGACTTCACACAAATACAACGTTGGAAAGAGAATTGAAGTTGAATATTCATTTTGGACTGATATCCAGAATTCCATCAAATCGGAACATGTGAATCTAGTTTTGTTCTGAACTTTCAATAAGTGTCTTCTTTTTTAATGATGTGAATTATGTTGGAGCTGGTGTATGAAAATAATCTTGAACTTGGTTAAACTTTATGTTTTAAGAAGGAAGACACCCCAGGGTGTTGCGGCGCACAGTTTGGGAATCCTGTTGTAAATCTGGTATGAAGTTTGATACAGTCTTAGTCAAGCGACAACATCGACAGTACCGGCTTGCTGCTCATGTACTCGCGGTAATTTTTTAAAGTATTAGAATCAGTGGTACGTGTAATCGATTTCTGAAGGTTTCAAACTCAAATATTTCAGCAATTCAACCGATGTCGGTGGTGAAATTAAGACTAACTTTTAACCAGCTACTGCTGACATTGAACGAAATTTTCAGTTTCTAGAAATTAAATAAACCTCGAATATTTCAGCAATTCAACTGATGTCGGTGGTGAAAGTAGAAAAAACTTTCAACCAACCACTGCTGACGTTGAACGAAATTTTCAGTTTCTAAAAATAAAATTAATCTTGAATATTTCAGCACTTCAACTGATGTCGGAGGAGAAAGTAGAAAAAACTTTCAACCAACCACTGCTGACGTTGAACGAAATTTTCAGTTTCTAAAAATAAAATAAGTCTCGAATATTTCAGCAATTCAACTGATGTCGGTGGTGAAAGTAAGACTACCTTTTAACCAGCCACTGCTGAGGTTAAACAAAATTTTCAGTTTACAAAACCTTCAGGAAATTATACTGTAAACAAGACAGACAGAAAATGTGAATAAAAATAAAATAAAAGTGTGCCTCGTAGTGTGAATGTGAGTGAGTAAACCTAGCAGGCTGTACTAATTGGTAAGTGAGATCAGAATAACTTTATTGTAATGCTTGATGCTTGAATGCCCAATAGGTTTTCAGAATCTCAAAAAATATTAACGGGTCGAACTTCGATAAGTTACTGTCGGGGGGAACTTCAACATTATACCTGTTTTTAAATGCCCAATATTACCCTACTGCTAGCATACTCAAATCGACTACGAATAATAGAAATATAAAGTCGTCGCAGGTGTTTTGGGTGAACACCCCATCCAGGACCTGCCAACACTTTAAATATTTTTAAATAATTTCGTGTCTTGTGACAACCTCAACATCAAGATTACGGAGTCAGAAGAAATAAATTATCATACTCGTCAAGTAAGGAACATATACAGGATTATTTTAAAGTCAGTGCGCAGCTTCAACATACGTAATGGTTATCAAATTTTAGAAAATATGTATTTATTTTTTACACCTGACTTAGAACAAAAAAAATGAAATAATCACACTTAAACTTATCCCAGGATCGTACGTAAGTGTGGATCACCCTATTAGGTTCACTAGCTATCTTTCGGTTTGTCAACGTCGCGCGCGGCCCAGTTTTACCTATCAGCTGACTGTGTTCTAGCTTCTACCTACAGCACAGATCAATGACCAGTCCAGGTTAATGACCGCTATTGGTACCGTACCGGGATGCGTGCGGGTGATACCTACAACAACTAAGTACCTATCTCACAAGTACCTACACTTAAACTGCCTCCGTGGTGTAGTGGTTTGAAAGTTGGTCTCTTGATTTGATGATACCTGTTTCTAGTTTATGCGGAGGGACAAGATTATTTTGTTAATCACGTAGTTGGATTTTTCCCAGTTTGGTTAAGAATTAGCAGCTACTTCTAGCATAAGCAAGACATGTAAATGTTTAATCCATAACGGTAACTCGGGATTGTACAGCACCTCGAGTAACCATCTACGTGATCAACTTAAGAATGGTTTTTCTTACAGTTAACAAGAATAACCAGAAAAGATTGATACCCATTTTAAAAGATCAACATTGAAAAGGTTTTTCTAATATTCTTTAAAAATAACCAGTAAAGACTTTAATGGCAACTGGAGCCGTTGCTGATAGTACCTAAAAAGCCTACACAACCTGCATACAACAGAGGTTGTGATGGTTTGACAACGTCGCGATTAGTCACCGCGTCTTACAGCGCCAGACATAGTGGCGCCTACGGTTCAATTTTTAGAAGAAATTTGACGCCGGCGCGGGCGCCAGCACGGCGTGGCGGGAAATTCATCTGCACTGCTAGAAAAGGTAGCTCGTATTGCGCGTGCCTGCCTTTCGATGATTTTAACCGAATTATCCTTAAAGTACAACTGCATTTAAAGTAAAGTAAACGGCAATTTTGTGCGCTTATGAGAGTGAAGCGAAAAATTCAGTAAAGTATGACAGTCAAAGTTGATTAGGCCACTAAAATGTTGCTACTACGTCAGTGTGAACTAACCTTGAGTGGTTATTTAGGAATAAAGATTAAAAACGGTCTACTCACACAAAAATAACAGGGTGTGATTTGATCGGGCATTCATAAAAAAAATCGTATGGCCGGAACGTGGCTATCGCGCGCCGGTCTTGTGTAGCTGAGCCTTTAAAAAGATGATTCCAATTTTCCCTTCATACTTTTACGGGCTTAGGACCGTCAAAATGAAAAGTTTACCTAGAACACTAGGTAGGCGTAGGCAGTAGGTAGCTAAGTACAATAGTCGTTTAATTAACAGTTACTTACCGTAAACTGCCCGTGATCCAACAGCCGCTGCAAAACGTTGAGGAATGTTCTTGGGTTCGGTACACGAGGGTCCACAACGCCAGCATTACGCAGTCGAGGTAAACTTTCGTCCGCGTACATTCATTGGGCTGCTCGGGTATTTTCCCCACTTAAAAAGTACGAACGCACCATTTCGTAAACCTCGCGAAACGTAAAATTCGACATCGCGAAATCAATTCGGGATCGGCGGGAAAAGTAGTGTCACACAGGTGCGCGCCCGCCCGCGACGGAATCAAAGCGAGAACTGAAACTGACTGAAGGGTGCGCTGCGCGAGCGCAGTTGCCATTTTCACGCACCCCCGATTGAAAAGTAGTGTGTCCATGATTTATTTTTTATGAGGCAGACAAAAATAAAAAAATAATAAAAATAAAACATATTTTTTATTTGCCTTAAATGTCCTATTAACGATTCTGATATCATGGTATAAGTTTGCGCACTGACTAAAAAATAACCCTGTATATATGAAAACTTAAATATCAGTTTTTCTGATTAGAAAATTTATTTATTATCCGAGCAGTATTGTAAATTTTAACAGTCATACTATGGACGTCAACCTGAATCGTTGTTAAGTCTAAAAGAATTTAGAGATTTAGCTCCCCTGTTTGTGATTTATTGCTGTTGTCAACAAGAATCGTTGAAAGGTTCATTCAGTTGACGTGAGACTTGAAATAGAAGCAGATCAAGATATACCAGTTAATACTTTAGCATATTGTCTCATACTTAACGATTGTTTTTTGAATACAAACCTTTAAGTAGCATTGGTAGAAAGATTTGATAATGAAACCTGAAACAATCTTTGTAATTTTTCAATAATTTGAAAAATTATTTTATTATAAAAGAAATTGCTTTAGCATTAACTGAGTGGACGGACTCAAGTATTTCTTGTAAAACCGGCGTATATGTACTCTATCACTAGGGGAGAAAAAGCAAGCAAATTGGATAGAAAAAATCGGAAAATACGTTGGAGTGAAGGTTTCGTTGACTAAATTTCTATTTCGTTTATTATTCCCTTGTATTTGAAAAATAAAAACATTATAGAGAATAGGAGTGAAAAAGTAAAATGGATTAAAAATTTATGTAAAAATTTAAAAATAGTTGACATAGGTGAAATAATTGTCAAAATTTATCGACTTTACAAGAAAAATATAAGAATCTTAATCTTTACTGTGTCTATCATGAAAAACAATGTGCTCTTAAAAATTCAACTTGTTTATTGAAATGGTATTGTAGGGAGCTCTATCTTTAGGTGATGTAAAACAAACAGCTGAAAAATTTATTTTGATTTCGGCAGATTTATATATAAGATCCAAAATATTAAATTACCTTCAAATGGAAAATATACAATTTTGATTTTGGCACACCTCCAACTAAAATATAAGAAAAGTAAGTTAAAACCCCCGCGGTCTTCTTTCCGATGTAAGACGTATGCTCCACATCACCTCCTTCAAGTGAAACGTAGTCTTCTTGCTAGTTCGTCCAGATGTCGTGTCATAATCTTGAGTTAATGGTGCTGTAAGTGAATTCTGTGTTTCTCTCGGCTGTGTAGTGTCGTGCCTCGGGTCGGTTACTGCTTCATTTTCGATATAGATGTAGGGAGGCTTCAGTCGATCCAGGAATACCGTACTTGGTGCGATTTGGTAGTTGAATAGTGAAATATTTGTTCGTGGTTTTTGCAGATGCAGCGGTAGCGACTGACGTCATGACTTGTGTTAACTTGCGTACGAACTCGGGCGCGTCTTCATTTGTATTTATTTATTTAACTGTTTATTGCACACAAGATAAAACACAGGACACTTTACAATTAAGAAAAACAACACAAAAGGTACTACTTATTTCTAAAAATAAATCTCTTCCAGCAGTCCTACGGTAGAGAGATAGCATAAGGTGAGGCTGATAGATCGTGCACAATGTAATAATAAAAATATTATATCATAGAAATAAGTTTACTTAATATACTAATATATATATACCTAACACAACAACATATATATATTGTCCTCCTTTCGGCCGTTGTTGATCAGGCTGAAATACTCGTTAAATGTTGATCCACCTTTGTCCGCAGTTTACTGGGGAATTATTGGGGGTATCGTTTTATTTTTGATTTACATTTATTCACCGGCTTGTAACGCAGTCGCCAAGCTAACGGAAAAGTCGCTACCTTGACACCAACTGACACGGCAGTTGTTGATCCTGTAACGGCTTTCTTTTATAAGGAAAATGATGCTTTGTTGATCTATATAAAGTCATTTATGAGCAACATTTGCCGTGAACTTTTAAACCGATACTGCAGAACGGCAACGTTGCACAAGTGAGACGAGAAGTGTTAATTTTTACAAGCTTTTATTTGACCTGCCGTGTTTGTTAGTTTGTACGGGTCAAATCTTGGAAGAATATATGGTAGCCAGGGTCTGAAGATGGAGCCGGAAGGTGGTCATAGCATCTCAGAGATGCAACTACGTACCCCTATCGAGTTTGGGCTCGTTGGAATTGTCTTGCCAACCACTCTTCAAATACATGGTTGCCAGGGTCTGAAGATGGAGCCGGAAGGTGGTCATAGCATCTCAGAGATGCAACTACGTACCCCTATCGAGTTTGGACTCGTTGGAATCGTCTTGCCAACCACTCTTCAAATACATGGTAGCCAGGGTCTAAAGATGGGAGCCGGAAGGTGGTCATAGCATCTCAAGAGATGCAACTACGTACCCCTATCGAATTTGGGCTCGTTGGAATTGTCTTGCCAACCACTCTTCAAATACATGGTAGCCAGGATCTGAAGATGGATCCGGAAGGTGGTCATAGCATCTCAGAGATGCAACTACGTACCCCTATCGAGTTTGGGCTCGTTGGAATCATCTAGCCAACCACTTTTCAAATACATACATACATACATACATACATATATCACGCCTTTAATCCCTTGCGGGGTAGGCAGAGCGTAAACGGCCGCAAAACGGTAATTTACGCCACGTCTGACAAATATCCGAGGGTCATTCGGAAAATTGTGTATCGCTATAGTGACAGGTTGTCAGCCCATCGCCTAAAATTGCAATACACACCCTCGAGTCCCTTAGTGGCCTCTTACAACTCCCACGGGAAAGAAATGGGGTGATGCTATTCTAAGCCGGCATCACACGGCGGCTTTTCAAATACATGACAGCTATAAAAGCTTGTTTTCTTTTTTAATTATATTTATTTATTTTCTTAACCATAAATAGTAAGGTATTGTGAAGTAGAAGAACAAGAAATAGAAGTAGGCGGGAGGGAGAGAGATGAATTCCTATCCTAGCTAGACGTGGGCGCCGCCTTAAGATTTCTGGGAATCTATTTTAATGGTCACTTTAGCCTGATGATAAAAATATGATTTTACGTGTAGCGCGGTGATTATTTTGACACGATCATAATACATTGCAAGTTTCTCGGATGTAATACGTCTCCGGTCTCCCTTTTTGCTCATTAAACCTTCCCATCACCACCCCCCACCCCTCACTCTTATTCGGGATTAGTGATATTGCACAATGTATCAGGTAGATAGACATATCATATTTAAACTTCAATTTGACATAGATTTAATAACATTGACATAGGTTTAACTTTGACATGTATTTGTTTTTTACATTTCTGTAAGTTTACTATTCTTTTTTTATGTATTATGTTAAGTACCTAGATTTGACTTTTTAAAAGAGAATCTTGTACATTCCTACTTAGAAATAAATTATTTGATTTTGATGTTGCATAAAGATTATCAAGATAGTTATTGCATTAAACATGCACCCACTCGATCCCTTTTACTCCTACAACACTCCCCGCACACCTCATCCTCTTGCTCGTCCGCAATGGGTCTTCCAACACCGTGCCATGTTCATCGTGCTATATTCTTATCTCCCTACTCATCCTTTTACTCGTTTACCAACTCACTTATATTCGTAACTCATCCCTCGACTCTTCTCAATTTTTTTCCAATTAATAGACTAGCTGTGCCCGCGACTTCATTCTCGTGGAGTCAGAACTTTAGTACAAATTTGTAAGTTTAATATCTCTCGTTCCGCTCAACCGATTTTGATAAATCTCAGATGTTGGCCAGGATTAGAGGTCCGCGCCACGCCGGCGCGCCGCCGCCGGGTCACAGAAAAACTCACGCCAAGTTAAAATTTCCTGCGCGAACCATGTTTTATGCACGCGATCGATGCGTCAATACCTAGGCAGAGTGTTGCCGTGTTGTGCAACTGGAGGCTCCGCGCATCCCCCTCACGATACATACATACATCAGCCTTTTGCTGTTCGCTGCTGGACGAAGGATACGCCATAGGGCACGATCTCCCGTTTACGCCATCCAATCACTACCAGCTGCCTTTTTTAAGTCATCGGTCCATCTGGCCGGAGGTCGTCCAACGCTACGCCTGCCAAGCCGCGGCCTCCACTCGAGAACCCGCTTACTCCGCCGTCCATCGGTTCTACGACAAATGTGCCCAGCCCACTGCCACTTCAGTTTGCTCCACTTCCAGACTATGTCAGTTACTTTGGTATTTTTGCGGATAGTCTCATTCCGGATTTTATCCATTATAGAGATACCGAGCATAGACCTTTCCATAGCCCTCTGATTGACATGTAACCGGTGGGCCAGTTTAACTGTCAGGGTCCACGTCTCGGCTCCATAGGTCATGACGTTACTTTGGTCGTTTTGCATAATAGTCTCATTCCGGAATGTATCCATAGAGATACCGAGCATAGACCTTTCCATAGCTCTCCGAGTGACATGTAACCGGTGGGCCAGTTTTACTGTCAGGTTCTACGTCTCGGCTCCATAGGTCATGACGGGCAGGACGCACTGATCGAACACCTTGGTCTTGAGGCATTGTGGCAAGGGTGATTCCAAAATATGACACAACTTCCCAAATGCTGCCCAGCCCAGCTGCACTCTTCTGGTGATTTCAGCCTCAAAGTTATCTCTACCCAGCTTCAAGTTTTCCCAAGGTACACATACTTTTGGACAACTTCAAGGGCTATACCTTCGACGGAGACCGGCTCAGGAATGATGTGTTGATTGAACATGGACTTTTGTCTTGTCCAAGTTCATCCCGAGTCCAACACGTCTCGAGGCGACATTGAGACAGGTCAGCATTTTTTGCAGATCCTGCAGCGATATCGTCGGCAAAGCGGAGATGTGTGAGATATTCGCCGTTGACGTTGCTGCCTAGTCCATCCCACTGCAGAGTATTAAAGATATCCTCCAGCGAATTGGTGAAGAGTTTTCTGGATATAACATCCTCCTATCTTACACCTCGGAGTAGTTGGATGGATCCTGTTTTGTGGTTTTGTACTTGCACAGACATCGTTGCCATTTGATAGAGGCTTCTCAGCATCTCCACCTATCGCCAATCCACTTGGCACCACTACAAGAACTCCAAAACAGCCCAGGTTTCGATGGAATCGAAGGCTTTTTCGTAGTCCACAAAGGCCATACACAGCGGTTGGTTATACTCTTCTGACTCCTGTATAACCTGCCGTACAGTATGGATGTGGTCTACGGTGCTGAAACCTTTACGAAATCCAGCCTGTTCCGGTGGCTAGAAGGCGTCAAATCTTAATGCCAAACGATTCGTAACGACTCTCGAGAACAGCTTATAGACGTGGCTCAGAAGTGTGATCGGCCAATAGTTTTTGAAGTGCGTTTTGTCTCCTTTCTTGAAAAACAATGCCACAACACCTCTGCTCCACGCCTTCGGGGTTGTCCCATTGGCTATAACGGAGTTGAGTAGCCTTTTCAGCTCCTCGAGGACAGGCTTTCCACCAGCCTTAAGTAGCTCAGAGGCCACTCCGTCTTCTCCGGGAGCCTTCCCATTCTTAAGATATCTAAGAGCCGCCCCGATTTCGTCTACATCCACGTAAAGTGGCGAGAGAGGAGAGCTCTGGGGTCTGGGGTCGCGTCAGGTGGAGGTTTCTGCGCATACGAGGAATACAGATTTCCGTAGAAGTCCTCAATATCGGCGAGATGCTCTGGAACCGATGTGACAGTTACGCCATTCGAGGTATTTAGATTGCTAGATGACTCCTTCCCAGTTATTACCATTTAAAATTTATTTGGATAGTTTGGATAGTATATACATAGTTTTCTTAAAATAAAGTTTGATTCAGTAATTTGAGAGCTTTTTCTAACCCCAAAAAAAATAAAAAATCCGCCCACGCCAGCGGCGCCGCGCCACGCCGGGTCCGAGGGCCGGCGCGCCGTCGCCGGCCTTATGAACTGCGGCGCGGACCTCTAGCCAGGATTAGTAGCTATACACCACAAACAGTTTTATTAGAATTGATCTAGTACTTTCAGAGATTAGCTCGGACAAACAGATAAACAGACAAACGGACAAACAAACAGACAAAAACTTACTAAAACATTGCACATTTTTCTATTTTAATAAATTATTTTAACATCGCTCCCAATAAGATTTTTGTAAATATATTCAATGTTCAGACACGCGAATTTACTTTTTTATTATATGTACAGATTTGTCATAAACGCATGAAAAATATTGCCATACTTTATAATAATATTATTTTTCGCAAACTAATAAGTTTTAATCAAAACTATATTTTTTTCTGAACTACACAATAATAAATTTTATTTGGAATACTGTGCATAGTACTGGCCAAAATTGAAATTCTCCTCTATAGTTATTGACATTCATTCATACACGTGTTGTGACGTTGTACAAAGCAAAGAAACAAAGTGGCAACAGCGGACATAAGAAAACCACCAATCATAAAAACGGTGGCCTGTGATTGGTCCATTTGAATCAGATCAACATTTGATGGAGCGGATTTGTATAAAGAATGTTATGAATTGATCGTATTTGTGCTTCTAAAGGGACAGCGATTGTTGATCCGATCGGAGCCACATTTGTATGCAGGGTCATACATTAGATCAACAAAAGCTGTCGGGATCAACAATTGCCAACGGATCAACAATTAACTGATGCTACAACCCGTATGATCAACATTTGCCGAGTTGATATATCTATATATATATTACAACAAATACAATAAATATACATAAATACGACTAATACAAACTAACTAGACAGTGAAAGGTAATGCTCTTTTACTCTTTTCTTGAAGACTGAGAGTGAAGGACTATCACGTACTGTGTGCGGGAGGAAGTTCCACAATCTGGCTGCATGCACAGTGAATAAATAACTGTAGAAGTCGGAGTGGTGGATAGGTATAGTAAGAATGGACCTTACATGGGAGCGACAAGGCTTGTCCTGAGGTCGAGAGAAATTAAAACGTTCTTGAAGGTAAGAAGGAGAAGAAAGGCTGTGAAGAATTTCGAAAAGACAAGAAAGCACATGAGCATTTCTGCGAAGTCGGATAGGAAGCCACTTGAGTTGAGAACGAAACTGCGATTGTAGATGTTCTTGGTAAGAATAAATCAGCCGGTAATCGAAGTGTTGAACCGTAGATCATTTGCGCCGGGCTGATATTCATTTATTTGTGTATCAATGCACGTTGTCCCAATAGCACTGTAGATATTTAGCTTGCCCAGTCTCTGCTTGCTTGTCTTGCCATAATTGCAGATTTTAGGGTTCGGTGACATCTTTCGACTTGTCCATTTGCTTGTGGGTGGTAGGCTGTGGTTCTTATTTGATTCAGGCCTAAAATTTTCATTAACTCGTAGAATAGCGAAGATTCGAACTGTTGGCCACGGTCTGTAGTTTAGCGTAGCGGGCAGCCGAACCGTACTATCCAGCCATCATAAACTGTTCTGGCGATCGTTTCTGCTGTGATGTCCCGCACTGGAATTGCTTCTGGCTTTTTTGTACATCTATCGATAATAATAGTATTATAAAATTGGGGCTTTTGCAACACATCGCCTCGCTGCGCTCGGCTCGTGTTGCTCGCTAAAGATCGACACAAAGATGACGAACTACAAAACTAAAGAAAAAGGAACACCTACAGTTTAGAGAAATATACCTACCCGGCTTACGTAATAGTACATTTTATCAGTTATGTTCGTATAAGATGAATGTTGGTCACTGCAAGGATAGATCACAGAAAACTGATTCATAGATGTAATATGTGTATAGATTCATTCTAATGCCAAAAGACTGTCGCTCGTTCCGCCCCGTGTTGAAGAAACAACCCAATTTTACGCTACCCTGTTTTATCCTATGTAACATTTTTCTGCTCTGACAATGACAATGCTTGATAGAGATTGCTAACTGCAAAGCAGATCACCACCGCTGCAACTGCAACAGCTATTTTCATACGTGATTAGCCGATACTGAAGAGTAGCGATCGGATCTTGCAGACATATTTATGAACGAGATGAGCAGCGACAGAACACTGGTCCGTAAGTTTATCAGTTCTTATACGCAACAAACTGATACCAATCGATGCATTGGACAAGACAGGTTTTAAAACAGCCATTTTCCTTCGATTGACTTGACGTTAAGAAATTTTGACATAAATAAGCAGAGCAAAACCCTTGCATCTGTGGAGTGCCTATCTAGTATCTATTTATTTATAACCTTTTATCTTTGGGCGGCACTCCACATAGCTTCGGTTGCTCTTTTCCTTCACGTCTTCAGAGTACCGAACTGATATCTATAACCATAAGAATAGATAATAATACTGTGTATAGAAACGAAACTCCTTTGTCTCGGCCCCAAAAGCCGCGCTTTAAATACCTACTTCCCCCCGCAGCCCGTAACGCCCCGCACTCTCCCGCGCTTCAAGTCGGGGCTGTCACGTGCCAATAATTTTATTCCAGACTAGCGGCCAGTCAAGTGGTTGCGACCGCTGCTAACAGTTATCCCGTGGGAACAAAATATTTACCCGTTTTAAAGTCTTACCTTACCATTTTATTGTTAATAGGTAGGTACAGAATTTTAAAATAGGTGAAAAACATACCTACGATACGAATGTGCTTATTTATAATGATAAATAAGCACATTCGTATCGTAGGTATAGGTCAGCTAACAATGACTTAGGCACCTAGGTAGTTTAAATTAGAAAATGGAAACTAGGTACCTACGTAAGTAAAAATAGGAGTACACACAACAATTACGTATAATAACGAATGGTAGGTACCTAGGTATTTACTGTAAAATCATCACTTACCTTGGCTCATCTTTAGGCAAATTAAAAAAACTTACTTTTGCAGCCATACACACCACAATAATTCGGCATTGCTAAATTTTTCACAAAAATGAAAATTCGACCCGCACGACGAACGTTTCCGCGGCGAAGCGCACTCCCGACTGAATTGTTCTCTAAGAGACAGCCAGACGGATTGACCTTGAGCGCGTCTGGAGCGGGAGTGTCATCTCTATGTGATTTCTTCTCTATGCTATAACCTTTAACCTTTATATTGTTTGTCAGTACTCCACATAGCTCAGGGTGACATCATAACCGTACGATTTGCTCAACGAGGCTAGACCTCATATCGCGCATCAACGGAACTAGTCGATTCTATAAATAAGTCTCTCTTCTTATATACTAACCAAGAGAAAAACTTTGATACCGCGTTTTAGAACAATCAAATCAAAGTTTAATTTAACACTTTATGGTTACGAAATAAGAGTTAGCACTTTGTACTTATGTCGTTTGGCTGCCGAGCATGATGCCAGAATGTTTGTGATAGTGTACAGTCGTCTGTACGGGATATATATAATTTACCAGTTATCTACCTACATCTGTCAATTATTTAGGTAATTATTTGAAAAGAAAGTAAGCGGTCTTGTCATAAGAACTCGCAAGTGACTTATGACAGTGTTGGTTGCATTGTTGTTTACTAGGTACTGCTATTTTTTTTTGTTTAACTGATATACCTATATCATTATGAAAAATTTATGTTTTTAATTGTAAACAATCCCTTCTTACTTATTTTATTTTACATTAAACATTTCGATTTGATCACCACGTTTTTGAATAGGTAGGTATACCAAACATCTCCTGCCGACTAACTCATCATGTTACAATACCGTTTCCCGATGACAAAAATAAAAATAGCCCAGTAGTTTGCCGTGTGATGCCGGCTTAGAATAGCATCACCCCATTTCTTTCCCGTGGGAGTCGTGAGAGTCGACTAAGGGACTCAAGGGTGTGTATTACAATTTTAGGCGATGGGCTGACAACCTGTCACTATAGCGATACACAATTTTCCGAATGACCCTCAAACATTTGTCAGACGTGGCATAAATGGCCGTTTTTTGCGGCTGTTTACGCTCTGCCTACCCCGCAAGGGATTATAGGCGTGATATGTGTATGTACGTGTATGCAGTATGGCTAGCTTTTAAGGTTTCAAAAATATTAAAATTGTTTATTTTTGGCTTATAGTTTCTGGACCATTGGCTGAACTAATTTATTATTTTGTGTCATTTTAGATATATGCTAACATACCTTAGTATGCAGTGGATAAAAAAGACTCAAACTGGGTTTGTACACTGTATTAACTGTCACATTGACAATACTCATAGATTTAATTATGATAGTTTAATTATAAACACTTAAAAATTTAATTTAATTAATTAACTACCATACATTGAATCGGAAATTTATGCAAGCGACAAAAGTGACACAAATTGTAATATATGCTTTACACATAACGCAATCGTACAAAAAATAAACGAATTTAGAATTTTCATAAGTTTTACCCCCAAATAATGCCAGCCGTATCGGACTAAAAAGGATTGTTTGAGATTCAATTATATCTTCGATTTTTAATTGAAATAGTTATAAATGAAATGTTTATCTACTGATCAATCTTACAAACTTATCTTTTGTACTGTAACATTTCAAGATAAAATAAACGTAACTAGTGCTTAATAGGCACTGACCACATACTATGTTTTAATATTAACTACCTTGGATATTTATAATAGTTTTAAATTGCTACCCATTTTCTGACATCACAAACTGATTTCACTAACCTTGGTTTCAGATGCTTTTACATTGCAGACTAAACCAACTGTGTCTTATTATCTACACTAATATTATAAAGAGGAAAGATTTGATTGTTTGTTTGTATGTTTGTTTGTTTGTTTGTTTGTTTGCATCGAATAGGCTCCGAAACTACTGGCCCGATTTTAAAAATTCTTTCACCATTAGAATCCTACATTATTCCTGATGAACATAGGCTATATTTTATACGAGAAAGAAGTAGGGATCCGCGTGAAAATTTCGATAATGTAACCCAACGAGTGAAAAATGTACCAAAAAAATATCTTATATCGCGTACGCTGTGGAAATTATTGACAATAGAGCAAAGTGATGTACTACAGTTTTATAGAGGACATCAATATCTATAATAATGTCCGCGATACCATATGTCTAACTATTACAGTTATGCCACTATAACTACTTTTTCATTTAAAAATGTACCAACTACGCCACATTATTCGTACCAGTGTAATGATTACATTTAATCATTACTGTATTAAAGGGTGTCAGGGATAGCCCTCAGAATACTAATAGGGTACATGCAGACCATGAAACTGAACAACTTTCCCCTAGGAACATATTTCAGGGAACGTATAAAAACTGACTTGCCATAGTGAATGCAGTCAGCTGATTGTGATTTTGTATGGAAGGTAATTTTTTTGGCGTTTCCTGACATATGTTTCTAGGGGAAAGTTGTCCAGTTTTATGTTTCATGCACCCTATCAGTATACGAAGGGCTGTCCCTTACTCGGTATAAAAAGACGGCAAAAAACATTAAATAATGCATTTAAAAAATCTACACTAAAATATAACATACATACACATATCACGCATATTATCCCTTGCGGGGTAGGCAGAGCGTAAACAACCGCAAAAACGGACATTTACGCCACGTCTGACATAATATGTTTGATGGTCATTCGGAAAATTGTGTATCGCCATAGTGACAGGTTGTCAGCCCATAGCCTAAAACTGCAATACACACCCTCAAGTCCCTAAAGGGCGGGGCAGACCGGCTCCGTATGCGTTCCGTATCCAGCTCTCGTCCGTAGTCACGCACGAACTGATGACGTTGTAATGTATGGGATTGTATGAGATACGGCACACCGCTTGCGTTGCGTATCCGTTCCGTGCTGCACGCAAGCGGTGTGCCGTATCTCATACAATCCTATACATTACAACGTCATCAGTTCGTGCGTGACTACGGACGAGAGCTGGATACGGAGCCGGTGTGCCCCGCCCTTTAGTCGCCTCCTAAGACTCCCACGGGAAAGAAATCGGGTGATGCTATTCTAAGCCGGCATCACACAAAAATAATAATTATATAATCTACATGATATTAGAAACAGGATTTTATTTATTGTTTGTTTGAATTGAATAGGCTCCGAAACTACTGGACCGATTTAAAAAATTCTTTTACCGTTAATTGAAATTGAAATTCTTTATTTAATGTAGGATAGTATTATCACTTATTGACGTCATGAATCGTCATTCTAAAAATAGAAATTTTATCACACAATTTTCTTTTTCTTTATTACAATTTTGTTATGACCTAATAGAAAACCGGCTCGGGCGGGATAAAAAAAATAAAAATATAGGCAATGCCATGGGGCTGGCCAGGTTAATCACAGGCATGTAACTTTACGCCACCACCATCTGAAAACGATATTTGTTTCAAATTGAAGTCAAGATTTTTAGAATCCTACATTATCCCTGATGAACATAGGCTATATTAAACTGTCTTATTCCCGGGGGAAATTGTTAGCGGCGGGTGAAACCGCTGGGCGGGCTGCTAGTATAAAATAAAAGAGTAGGAGTGTTTGGAAAACTCTAACCAGGGTTAATTGGATCGTTCATCAACTCGATATCCCACGTGAAAAAAAAGAAGAAAAAAGAAAAAGAAGCCTCAGATCGGCTCCTAGCATGCCCTCCGAAGCACAGATTCATATTAATTTTATAAACCCTGGTGTCAGAGTTGAGATTCTGATTCTAAGGCCTCTGACATAGTTCTTAGAATAACTGTTAATTTTCACCAAACCACTGACCTTAACATGCTCTCCGATGCATGGAATCGCCTCAAAATATTATGTCATGGAGGTACTATCAGCAGCAAATCCACCTACCCATTTAAGAGATCAACTTATACTAGTTATTCTTAGCAATTATATGAAAATCTATCGTCATCATCAGGTTGATCCCTTAAATGTGTAGGTGGATTTACTGTTGATAGTTCACACCAGACAAGTACATATTTTTAGAATTTCGTCTCAAGTGAATTCACTTTGTTTTTATATGTACAAAATGTTTCGAAAACAATATTGCTTTGATTTGCCTTAGGAAGTGTGCATAACATAAATGATTTTTGTTGATCGTTTATTTGTTAAAATGAGCTTTATGTACTCTGCACATACGGATAAAAATAATTTCTTAATTTGATTCATAGTAATCGTATTATTTTGAGCAATGAATTTATGAAAGCGTCTTTATGAATTGCATCCATTCTTCCCGGCAACAACCAGAGTTGCTCGTTCTGTTACTAAGCGTCGAGTTGATCTCTCGATCTTCAAAAATTGAAGCAATTTTTTTGTGAGTGCAGTATAAGTGACAATACTTTCTATCTACAACTAACCATGTTAGTATGTACTATTTATTACTTTATTTTACATTTTTGCTTGTGCCATTTCAATTGAGTCTTTAGAACATCCCATCAATTTTATAGAGATGATAAATAATTTTGAGTTTTAGTGAATTGATTTTGAGTGAGTTGGCTTAGACCTTAGTAGGGATATTAAGAGAACACCAGGTGGTTAAAAATCTCTGACATCAGGGTTCAACGGATCCTTCGTCGACTCGGTGTCACACACGAAGCGATAGAGAAAGATCTGGTCTGAACGTTTTCATACAAACATTTTCCCTGTTTTCTTCCTGAGTAATGCCTTAAATTAGGGCCTGCTAAACGCATGCTCAATTTTTCCAGAGTTTTATATCTAGATATTTGTCATATGCAAAGAAAAAACTCGAACTTTGTCAATCCTAGACTTTTGAGATTTGTGAGGTAGCAACAGTTATTTTGATAGACAGAAAATAAAGACATATATGTGCCTACTATTTACAGGTGGTTCAATCCATTTGAATCGGATTTGGAAGAGCAACAAGAACAGGCAGCTCTGTCAGTTGCTCCCAAGAAAAAGGCAGCTGCTCCACCAGCTAAAAAAACAGGATAGCGTAGTATGGAAGTATGTTTCAAAATTAATAACTAACACTAAGGAGCAGTTCAAGGCTGTAAGGCCTGTATTGTACCCTGCTAATTTCTATATATTTTTATACCTTTAACTGACGACCTATACGTCTCACAGACGTCAATATTTTTGTAATAAAAATATTTTCCAAAATACGCGGTGCGGAGCTTCCACTCTCCCGCTACCTTCCTTTGTCGCCATTTTGAAGCCACAGTGGACGTCGTTGCGAGTGACAAGTGCACAGGAGTCCGTAACAGAGTCATCGCCGTCTCACAGACGTAAGTACGGTGTTTATGTACAAAACTTTATACTTCTCTCTGTCGTCACCTCAGTGTTTGTGTGTTGTCACCCATAGTGTCTGCTGGACGTGATGTCGGTTTAAACGCTTTATTTATTTTAACAGAATGCCTAAGAAGAAGAAGACTGCCACAAAGAAGCAAAAGACTGCTTCAAAAGAGCGGGAAGCACCCGTGGTGAATGAAGCGTCATCTAAAAATACTATAACGAGTTCGAAACCTATAACTCGGAAACTCTCCGCGGTTGATAAATTTCAGATTTCTGCGTCGCCGAAAAGGACTCGAAAAAATATTAGAGCTAAAAGCTTGTTATGATCACTGACTATAATAAAATAAGACTAAAGGCGGCATGGACGAAGTGGACAAAAAGTGCTCTAATTATTGGCGCTATTGAAGCTACGTGAGCTGGCCTATGGTTTCGTACTTCAAATTGATAGATCTAAGTGGTGTCAATTCTTATGTGCTGAATAAAGAGTGCACCAATAAAGTCAATATGAGACGTGGCCCTTTTCTTCTTTCTCTTGCACGGAAATTGGTTCTACCTGAAATGAAGTTACGCGTGTACAACGAAAGAATCCCACGCGAATTACGGCTTACTATAGAGCGAGTTATTGGACCTACTGATATGCCTGAGCTTCCACCTCCAAAACAAAGTTCCGATCCTGATCCAGGTATTCGAAAGACTTGTGCAATATGTGCCAGTACAATGAATAGGCGAACAAAGGTACTTTTGCCATCAATGCCAGAAACTAATGTGCCTTACTTGCTGCCTTCAAGTTCGCAGTGACTGCAAAGTGCGAAAGTGAAATGTGCCAAATACATACGTTGTCAGTTTTTTATTTTTATAGTTAGAGGTTCTTGTTTCGTTTTATTTTGATAAATATTTATAGAAGTGAGGATTTTAAAAGTCATTTTATTGAAACATATGATTGTTCAAAAAAAATTTGGACTGAACTATGTACTTAAATTTAGTAAGCCAATTATGCGATATCATAAATAAATGTTGATTATCTTTAAATTTCAAGTTTAAATTAATATTGATTATAATTTATTTCATTAGCTAAGGCCTTTATCTAACAACCATAAAAATTTTAAGTCGTTGGCACGTTTATACACATTTTTTTTAGTAATTGAAATTTTTACGTCTGTGGGACGTAACCGCGGCGTAAGTGTGTATTTTAGACCAGGTCGTCAGCCAAAGGTTAATTCTATATTTTACTATATTGAAAATATAGCATAAACAAATTGTTTAACCATATTTAAATTCTTTTGTTTATTTTCAACAACATTTTAGTACTTATAATTAAACATGGTTCATTGTAATCAATGTATAATTTATGTAACCAAATTGGCAACTCATAAAAAGAGTAATTTTCATAAATCGAACTTTTTGATTCAGAGTCAACTTGAAAACGAAGAGATAATAGCTACAGCATTTAGAAATAGAATTGTCAGTTACAGAATTAACCCTAAAAAAAATATCTCATACCAGAACAATTCTTGTCAGATACTTTACCAACAGTTTGTAGCCTTAATGAGACTTCTTTGAAAAAACATTGCTCATTGAAAGTAAATTATGAACTTTTTATAAAATATAGATTGCCTAAAAATGAATCTTCATCATTAAAATCTTTTAATACAAAGTATACTGTAGTTCTTCAAAGCACCAATTTAATCCACACTAATATTATAAATGCGAAAGTAACTCTGTCTGTCTGTCTGTCTGTCTGTCTGTCTGCTACGCTTTCACGGCCAAACCGCTGAACCGATCTTCATGAAACTTGGCACAGAGATTGCTAGCATACCGAGAACGGACATAGGCTACTTTTTATCACCATTCGAGGGTCTGGAGTATAGATGTAGACCACCAGGTGTACCACCAGGAGCCCAGCTAAACTATTAGAGATACAGGCATGGATCCAAAACAAAAGTTGTTCAGTATGATAGGCCGCTTCTTTTCACAAGGACATTGAGGGTCTGGAGTACCTTATGTAGACCACCAGGTCTACCATCAGGAGCCCACCTAAACTATTGGAGATACAGAAATGGTTCTAAAACAAAAGTTGTTCAGTATAATGGGCCGCTTCTTTTCACAAGGACATTGGGGCTCTGGAGTACCTTATGTAGACCACCAGGTGTACCATCATGAGTCCAGCTAAACTATTGGAGATACAGAAATGGTTTCAATACAAAAGTTGTTTAGTATGATGGGCCGCTTCTTTTCACAAGGACTTTGAGGATCTGGATTACCTTATGTAGACCACCAGGTGTACCACCAGAAGCCCATCTAAACTATTAGACATACAGGCATGGTTCTAAAACAAAAGTTGTTCAGTATGATGGGCCGCTTCTTTTCATAAGGATATTAGGGCTCTGGAGTACCTTATGTAGACCACCAGGTCTACCATCAGGAACCCACCTAAACTATTGGAGATACAGAAATGGTTCCAACACAAAAGTTGTTTATTATGATGCGCCGCTTCTTTTCACATGGACATTGAGGATCTGGAGTACCTTATGTAGACCACCAGGTCTACCATCAGGAGCCCACCTAAACTATTGGAGATACAGAAATGGTTCTAAAACAAAAGTTGTTCAGTATGATGGGCCGCTTCTTTTCACAAGGACATTGGGGCTCTGGAGTACCTTATGTAGACCACCAGGTGTACCATCAGGAGCCCAGCTAAACTATTGGAGATACAGAAATGGTTCCAATACAAAAGTTGTTTAGTATGATGGGCCGCTTCTTTTCACAAGGACATTGAGGCTCTGGAGTACCTTATGTAGACCACCAGGTCTACCATCAGGAACCCACCTAAACTATTGGAGATACAGAAATGGTTCCAACACAAAAGTTGTTTATTATGATGCGCCGCTTCTTTTCACATGGACATTGAGGATCTGGAGTACCTTATGTAGACCACCAGGTCTACCATCAGGAGCCCACCTAAACTATTGGAGATACAGAAATGGTTCTAAAACAAAAGTTGTTCAGTATGATGGGCCGCTTCTTTTCACAAGGACATTGGGGCTCTGGAGTACCTTATGTAGACCACCAGGTGTACCATCAGGAGCCCAGCTAAACTATTGGAGATACAGAAATGGTTCCAATACAAAAGTTGTTTAGTATGATGGGCCGCTTCTTTTCACAAGGGCATTAAGGATCTGGAGTACCTTATGTAGACCACCAGGTCTACCATCAGGAGCCCACTTAAACTATTGGAGATACAGAAATGGTTCTTAAACAAAATTTGTTCAATATGATGGGCCACTTCTTTTCACAAGGACATTGAGTACCTTATGTAGACCACCAGGTGTACCATCAGGAGCCTAGCTAAACTATTGGAGATACAGAAATGGTTCCAAAACAAAAGTTGTTTAGTATGATGGGCCGCTTCTTTTCACAAGGACATTGAGGATCTGGATTACCTTATGTAGACCACCAGGTGTACCACCAGAAGCCCATCTAAACTATTAGAGATACAGGCATGGTTCTAAAACAAAAGTTGTTCAGTATGATGGGCCGCTTCTTTTCACAAGGACATTGAGGATCTGGAGTACCTTATGTAGACCACCAGGTCTACCATCAGGAGCCTACCTTAACTATTGGAGATACAGAAATGGTTCTAAAACAAAAGTTTTTCAGTATGATGGGAATAAGTTGAGAAAGGACATTGCCTTCTTTACCGAGGACAGAAAAACAAAAAATGTGGTATAGGGGTATAAAAATGTATTACAGTAACTTAAATTACTTATGCTAACCATTTTAGTGTGCTCAAATTGGCACTTTTGAGTTGTCCCTTTAACAACAGAAGCAAGCAAGTCATCTTTAAACAGTAGAGATAAGAACTATTCTAATATCACTGTCACACTTACTATGAATACACATACCTACCTTAGAACTTCTGCCTAAAAAAACTATCTAACGCGGACGAAGTCGCGGGTAAAAGCTAGTTCAATTATATTTTGACACTTCAAATATTCTAGCTCTGAAATGCATAGAATTTGAACAAGCTGATTCCGGTTGGACAATAGAGTCTATCAGTCACTTGGAGATTAATATCGTTAAGTTCAATCCATTACGAGCCGGGTCTTATATTCCTTTGGCAAAAAAAATTCAGAATACCAAATCTTGTGTGAATATAAAAAATAATGATGAGCATTGTTTTTTATGGAGTATTATTGCACATTTATATTCTGCAAAACATAATCCAAATAGAGTTTCTTCATATCCTCACTACTCAAACATCTTTAATACGCCAGGCATGTCTTTTCCTCCACATTTTACAGACATAAAATGGTTTGAAAAACATAATCCTCTAGTAAGTGTCAATATTTATGGTTTGGACAAAAATAATAAAGTAACAGGTCATTTATATAAAACACAGTTACGTAGACCAGAACATGTCAATTTATTGTTTTTGACAGGGTATGAAAAAAAACATTTCTGTTTAATAAAGAACATTGAAAAACTTTTACACAAACAAATCACAAAGCACAAATCTAAAGTCTATTTGTGTGATGAATGTTTTATGTATTTTCATTCCGAAGAGAAATTGACGGATCATAACTGTGCAAGAATACAAACTGTGCTTCCTGAAGCAGGTAGTAAAATTCGTTTTTGTAATTATGAGAGAACACAAAGAATACCTATAGTAATTTACGGTGATTTTGAAAGCTTATTACGTGAGTAGTGAGTACCATGATAAAAATAAATCCTTACACATGGAAAACATACAAATCCATGAAGCAACATGCTTTGCTTATTACATTTGTTGCGAATCTAATCCAGAGTTAAATGATTATGTCTCTTATCGAGGTCCAAATTATTTTAAAAAATTCGTTGAATCCATTTCTAAAGATACAATTTGACTTTATGAGATGTTAAGAATCCAAAGAGAAATGATTTCTCTAACATTTGAAGAAAAGGAATACGTTCGAAATTCAACTACTTGTCATATTTGTAAGAAGCCTTTTTTGCCCAGTGAAAAAAAGTGTTAGATCATGATCATTTCAGTGGAAAATTTAGAGGACCAGCACATAATATTTGTAATTAAAATTTCAAAGTCTGTTCATTTATTCCAATAATATTCCACAATTTTTCAGGCTATGACTGTCATTTACTCATTAATGAACTTGCAAACTTTTATGGATGCATAAACTTAATACCAAAAAATAAGGAAAAGTATATTTCATTTACAAAATTTATACCGATTAATAAAGATGAATTTGGTCAATTAAATTTATCGATTCATTAAATTTCTTAGATTCCAGTTTGGACAATCTTGTTAATACATACATACATACATAAATAAATCACGCTTATATCCCTTACGGGGTAGGCAGAGCGTTAACGTCCGTAAAACGGATATCAACACCACATCTGACAGAAGTTTGAGGGTCAATTAGATAATTGTGTATCACTATAGTGACAGGTTGTCAGCCCATTGCCTAAAATTGCAATACACATCCCTCGAGTCCCTTAGTCGGCTCTTACGACACCCATGGGTAAGAAATAGGGTGATGCTATTCTAAGCCGGCATCACACGGCGAATACTCTTTGTGATAATGACTTAAAAAATTTAAGATACTTTTTTGGTGATCAAAATTTATTTGAATTGGCTCAAAAAAAGGCGTTTATTGTTATTATTATGTTGATTCTTAGAAGCGTTATGATGAAAATAGGTTACCTGAAAAAAAATCTTTTATAATAAACTAACATCTGAGCCAATTTCTGACAGTAAATATAATCATGCTTTGAATGTATGGAAGACCTTTGGCTTTAAAACCTTAAGAGAGCGGTTTAGCTCAATGTTGTTAAAGATATGCTAAAGCCAACAATAAATACTTGCCAGATTATAATCTAAAATCTTCTTCAACATTCTTAGCATATTCAGATTGTGTCAACTTGTATGGTTATGTTATGATGTCCAATTTGCCTGTCGGTAATTTTGAATTTTTGGATCAAAATGCTTTATCCACTTTTGTAGTAAATATAATACCTCACGACAGCAAAAAAGGCTACATACTTGAAGTAGACTTACATTATCCACATGACATTCATGACACACATACTGATTTACCTTTTGCTGTAGAACAACTAAAAGTTCCAATTCCATTCGGAAACAATAAAAAATTGATAGCCAAAATGTTATACATTATGTGCACTTGCAAAAGTGTTTAGAGCATGGTTTAATTCTTTTAAAGATTCATAGGATTTTATGTTTTGATCAGACAGCATTCTTAAGCTCTTACATTTCTCTCAATACTACTCTTCGTCAAAATGCAGTATATTTTTTTTTTTAAAAAGCAAAACAATTCCGCCTTTGGTGAAACAATAGAAAATTGAAAAAAACAGATTGATGTTATGCTTGCTAATGTCTGGATCGATTATTCTAATAAAACAAAAAAAATTGTGGTGCTGAACAATATAATAGTGCACCCAATTTCAAAAATTTAACAATTATTTCTGAAAATTTAATGCTGTACAATTAGAACTCACAAAAATAGTTTAAGACAGACCTATTTATTTAGGATTCACGATTCTTGAACTCGCAAAGACTCATTTGTATAATTTTCATTATTCTGTTATACAAAAGATTTATGGTAAAAAACAGCAACTATGTTACACAGACACATATAGTCTTCTTTACTTATTACATACTAAAGATTTTTATGAAGATATTAAAAGCATTATTCAGTACTTTGACACGAGTAACTGTGAAGGAAATAATATTTATAATATTCCTCAAAGTAACAAACAAATACCTAGATATTTCAAAGATGAAATGGCAGAGGATGTCATATCCGAGTTTGTTGGTTTAAGAGCCAAGTTATATTGTATAAGTTCAAAAAAAACTAAGCTACGAAAAGCCAAAGGTGTAAAAAAAAATTGTTAATAGACTAGACATAGACATAGACAAAAGAGCGTTATTTTTTGATGAAAACTTAAGAGGGACAATGTATACTGAGATCAAAGAACCATAATTATGGTCTTTACTCAAAAAATTAATAAACTTGTATTAAGTTCAAGGGATAACAAAAGGCAAATATTAGAAGGAAACCATGTGACGTTGCCTTGGGGTCACTACTCTACTGTATTTTAATGTTGTTGTGAACAAATTAGAATATAATAAAACACGTGTAATATGTTATTTATGAATGTATGAATAAATTAGTGTAACCCTGTATTATTTTGAAAATAAATATTTTATCATTATATTTTTTTAGTTTTATTGATAGTTTATAAACCTGGAACTTATATTTTTAAAAGTTGGGAAAATAAAATCATTTTTACTAAAAGACATTGTACCGTAAACGTAGGTTACTTTAACCCTAGGGGGTTACTATAGCCCAAATCAAAAAAAGATTTTGAGTTCCCGCCTTTATTCTGGAGTGACAGATACCGAAGTAATTTGTACTACAATTCATAGATGGCGATATAGGCGTGTCGGTAAAACAGTTTCGAATAGCTCAGTCGCTCGTTTTTACCGGTTGGTAGTATTTAAAACTTGGGACCTACAAAATGCAAGAATTTTGACTGCGCAAACTTTGTATCGTTACTAAATTTTAAGGTAAGTCTGGCTGTCTTTTTGTACTTGGTTGTATCAAATTTGTTAAGGAGATGCGCTATAACAGATATTATTCAGTTTTAAGAACTTTTTAGGATTAAATTGGCAGAAATAAAACTGCAGGGTACTTTGACCCGCAAATGGAGGTATCTTTGGCCCATGGGCCAAAGTAACCTACAGGTTTAGAATTTCATATAATTTCGTTTAAAATATGTTTCTTTTCCTTATTAGATTCTAAAATTGGGATATGATAATATGCTGAAGCAGTCAACATGCTCAGTCAGCATGGTTTTTTTACTATTTGTTGCCGAAACTCAAAAAACAAGATGGTCGAAAAGTTATCATTGGAGACAACTTATTGTCGCACATTAGTAAAAATGTTTTGTTAGCATGCGAGAAACATAACATTAGATTTATCTGCTTGCTTCCTAATGCCACTCACGTATGACAGCCGTTGGATGTAGCCTATTTCCGCGGTTCCGCCCTTTAAAAATTAAATGACAAGAAGAGCTGATGGCGTGGAGAGAACGTCAGCAGGGTAGAAAACTCCCTTCATTGCCAAAAGATCTGTTTCCAAATCTGTTAAAGACGGCATTGAATAAATTCATTCACTCCTATCAATTTAATTTCTGGTTTTAGGAGATCAGGCATCTATCTCCCAAATGTGGAAGAACGTCTTAAAAGATTGCCAAAGCAAGACAAGATTGTTTACATTGAATTGATTGGAGACGTATTCCTGCAAGCACTGGACAAGACACGTAATTCTGACGTAGCATCCGCAACTAAAACCAATAAAAAGAAGAATTTATAACGTAACTAGCTTTTACCCACGACTTCGTCCGCGTTAGATAGTTTTTTTAGGCAGAAGTTCTAAGGTAGGTATGTGTATTCATAGTAAGTGTGACAGTGATATTAGAATAGTTCTTATCTCTACTGTTTAAAGATAACTTGCTTGCTTCTGTTGTTAAAGGGACAACTCAAAAGTGCCAATTTGAGCACACTAAAATGGTTAGCATAAGTAATTTAAGTTACTGTAATACATTTTTATACCCCTATACCACATTTTTTGTTTTTCTGTCCTCGGTAAAGAAGGCAATGTCCTTTCTCAACTTATTCCCATCATACTGAAAAACTTTTGTTTTAGAACCATTTCTGTATCTCCAATAGTTAAGGTAGGCTCCTGATGGTAGACCTGGTGGTCTACATAAGGTACTCCAGATCCTCAATGTCCTTGTGAAAAGAAGCGGCCCATCATACTGAACAACTTTTGTTTTAGAACCATGCCTGTATCTCTAATAGTTTAGATGGGCTTCTGGTGGTACACCTGGTGGTCTACATAAGGTAATCCAGATCCTCAATGTCCTTGTGAAAAGAAGCGGCCCATCATACTAAACAACTTTTGTTTTGGAACCATTTCTGTATCTCCAATAGTTTAGCTAGGCTCCTGATGGTACACCTGGTGGTCTACATAAGGTACTCAATGTCCTTGTGAAAAGAAGTGGCCCATCATATTGAACAAATTTTGTTTAAGAACCATTTCTGTATCTCCAATAGTTTAAGTGGGCTCCTGATGGTAGACCTGGTGGTCTACATAAGGTACTCCAGATCCTTAATGCCCTTGTGAAAAGAAGCGGCCCATCATACTAAACAACTTTTGTATTGGAACCATTTCTGTATCTCCAATAGTTTAGCTGGGCTCCTGATGGTACACCTGGTGGTCTACATAAGGTACTCCAGAGCCCCAATGTCCTTGTGAAAAGAAGCGGCCCATCATACTGAACAACTTTTGTTTTAGAACCATTTCTGTATCTCCAATAGTTTAGGTGGGCTCCTGATGGTAGACCTGGTGGTCTACATAAGGTACTCCAGATCCTCAATGTCCATGTGAAAAGAAGCGGCGCATCATAATAAACAACTTTTGTGTTGGAACCATTTCTGTATCTCCAATAGTTTAGGTGGGTTCCTGATGGTAGACCTGGTGGTCTACATAAGGTACTCCAGAGCCTCAATGTCCTTGTGAAAAGAAGCGGCCCATCATACTAAACAACTTTTGTATTGGAACCATTTCTGTATCTCCAATAGTTTAGCTGGGCTCCTGATGGTACACCTGGTGGTCTACATAAGGTACTCCAGAGCCCCAATGTCCTTGTGAAAAGAAGCGGCCCATCATACTGAACAACTTTTGTTTTAGAACCATTTCTGTATCTCCAATAGTTTAGGTGGGCTCCTGATGGTAGACCTGGTGGTCTACATAAGGTACTCCAGATCCTCAATGTCCATGTGAAAAGAAGCGGCGCATCATAATAAACAACTTTTGTGTTGGAACCATTTCTGTATCTCCAATAGTTTAGGTGGGTTCCTGATGGTAGACCTGGTGGTCTACATAAGGTACTCCAGAGCCCTAATATCCTTGTGAAAAGAAGCGGCCCATCATACTGAACAACTTTTGTTTTAGAACCATGCCTGTATGTCTAATAGTTTAGATGGGCTTCTGGTGGTACACCTGGTGGTCTACATAAGGTAATCCAGATCCTCAAAGTCCTTGTGAAAAGAAGCGGCCCATCATACTAAACAACTTTTGTATTGAAACCATTTCTGTATCTCCAATAGTTTAGCTGGGCTCATGATGGTACACCTGGTGGTCTACATAAGGTACTCCAGAGCCCCAATGTCCTTGTGAAAAGAAGCGGCCCATTATACTGAACAACTTTTGTTTTAGAACCATTTCTGTATCTCCAATAGTTTAGGTGGGCTCCTGATGGTAGACCTGGTGGTCTACATAAGGTACTCCAGACCCTCAATGTCCTTGTGAAAAGAAGCGGCCTATCATACTGAACAACTTTTGTTTTGGATCCATGCCTGTATCTCTAATAGTTTAGCTGGGCTCCTGGTGGTACACCTGGTGGTCTACATCTATACTCCAGACCCTCGAATGGTGATAAAAAGTAGCCTATGTCCGTTCTCGGTATGCTAGCAATCTCTGTGCCAAGTTTCATGAAGATCGGTTCAGCGGTTTGGCCGTGAAAGCGTAGCAGACAGACAGACAGACAGACAGACAGACAGAGTTACTTTCGCATTTATAATATTAGTGTGGATGAGTTAAGCATTAGTACAAAATTGTTATAAAATATTTTAAAAAAGCAACAAAAATACTGTTGCGCTATGTCTGTTGCGCTAATCCTGCTGGCCGTTCTATTAGCGCAACAGACATAGCAAAACGGTATTTTTGTTATTTTTTTAAATATTTTATAACAATTTTGTACTAATGCTTAACTTTTACGTTATAAATTTCTACAAAGAAGTAGTTTGCGAAGCAAAATGTTTATTATATTCAATTTTGGACTAAAAAAATATTTTTTACTGATATTTACTGAAAAATTAGGATGGTATGAAGAATTTTCTTTGAAAAATAAAGCAAATATCATGTATTTTGGTTGTTTTAATCATTTACTCTTATTTACTTTAGGTTACATTAGCCCTAAATGAAATAATATTACGTTTAAGCTCCTTAAAAACGTGTTGGGGCAATGAAACTACCTCCAAAGTACAACTTTGGCCCAAATTTTAAAAAATAAAAAAAAATAGTTTTCACTTTATATATAACTAGCTTTTACCCGCGACTTCGTCCGCGTTAGATAGTTTTTTTAGGCAGAAGTTCTAAGGTAGGTATGTGTATTCATAGTTAGTGTGACAGTGATATTAGAATAGTTCTTATCTCTACTGTTTAAAGATGACTTGCTTGCTTCTGTTGTTAAAGGGACAACTCAAAAGTGCCAATTTGAGCACACTAAAATGGTTAGCATAAGTAATTTAAGTTACTGTAATACATTTTTATACCCCTATACCACATTTTTTGTTTTTCTGTCCTCGGTAAAGAAGGCAATGTCCTTTCTCAACTTATTCCCATCATACTGAAAAACTTTTGTTTTAGAACCATTTCTGTATCTCCAATAGTTAAGGTAGGCTCCTGATGGTAGACCTGGTGGTCTACATAAGGTACTCCAGATCCTCAATGTCCTTGTGAAAAGAAGCGGCCCATCATACTGAACAACTTTTGTTTTAGAACCATGCCTGTATCTCTAATAGTTTAGATGGGCTTCTGGTGGTACACCTGGTGGTCTACATAAGGTAATCCAGATCCTCAATGTCCTTGTGAAAAGAAGCGGCCCATCATACTAAACAACTTTTGTTTGGAACCATTTCTGTATCTCCAATAGTTTAGCTAGGCTCCTGATGGTACACCTGGTGGTCTACATAAGGTACTCAATGTCCTTGTGAAAAGAAGTGGCCCATCATATTGAACAAATTTTGTTTAAGAACCATTTCTGTATCTCCAATAGTTTAAGTGGGCTCCTGATGGTAGACCTGGTGGTCTACATAAGGTACTCCAGATCCTTAATGCCCTTGTGAAAAGAAGCGGCCCATCATACTAAACAACTTTTGTATTGGAACCATTTCTGTATCTCCAATAGTTTAGCTGGGCTCCTGATGGTACACCTGGTGGTCTACATAAGGTACTCCAGAGCCCCAATGTCCTTGTGAAAAGAAGCGGCCCATCATACTGAACAACTTTTGTTTTAGAACCATTTCTGTATCTCCAATAGTTTAGGTGGGCTCCTGATGGTAGACCTGGTGGTCTACATAAGGTACTCCAGATCCTCAATGTCCATGTGAAAAGAAGCGGCGCATCATAATAAACAACTTTTGTGTTGGAACCATTTCTGTATCTCCAATAGTTTAGGTGGGTTCCTGATGGTAGACCTGGTGGTCTACATAAGGTACTCCAGAGCCTCAATGTCCTTGTGAAAAGAAGCGGCCCATCATACTAAACAACTTTTGTATTGGAACCATTTCTGTATCTCCAATAGTTTAGCTGGGCTCCTGATGGTACACCTGGTGGTCTACATAAGGTACTCCAGAGCCCCAATGTCCTTGTGAAAAGAAGCGGCCCATCATACTGAACAACTTTTGTTTTAGAACCATTTCTGTATCTCCAATAGTTTAGGTGGGCTCCTGATGGTAGACCTGGTGGTCTACATAAGGTACTCCAGATCCTCAATGTCCATGTGAAAAGAAGCGGCGCATCATAATAAACAACTTTTGTGTTGGAACCATTTCTGTATCTCCAATAGTTTAGGTGGGTTCCTGATGGTAGACCTGGTGGTCTACATAAGGTACTCCAGAGCCCTAATATCCTTGTGAAAAGAAGCGGCCCATCATACTGAACAACTTTTGTTTTAGAACCATGCCTGTATGTCTAATAGTTTAGATGGGCTTCTGGTGGTACACCTGGTGGTCTACATAAGGTAATCCAGATCCTCAAAGTCCTTGTGAAAAGAAGCGGCCCATCATACTAAACAACTTTTGTATTGAAACCATTTCTGTATCTCCAATAGTTTAGCTGGGCTCATGATGGTACACCTGGTGGTCTACATAAGGTACTCCAGAGCCCCAATGTCCTTGTGAAAAGAAGCGGCCCATTATACTGAACAACTTTTGTTTTAGAACCATTTCTGTATCTCCAATAGTTTAGGTGGGCTCCTGATGGTAGACCTGGTGGTCTACATAAGGTACTCCAGACCCTCAATGTCCTTGTGAAAAGAAGCGGCCTATCATACTGAACAACTTTTGTTTTGGATCCATGCCTGTATCTCTAATAGTTTAGCTGGGCTCCTGGTGGTACACCTGGTGGTCTACATCTATACTCCAGACCCTCGAATGGTGATAAAAAGTAGCCTATGTCCGTTCTCGGTATGCTAGCAATCTCTGTGCCAAGTTTCATGAAGATCGGTTCAGCGGTTTGGCCGTGAAAGCGTAGCAGACAGACAGACAGACAGACAGACAGACAGAGTTACTTTCGCATTTATAATATTAGTGTGGATAGTGTGGATAGTGTGGATGTATTTTTTACATAAATTAGTTAATTATACCCTTGTTAAACAACCCAAGACTGTGCAATATCCATGTGTCTATTAGTGGCCAAGAAAGTAGAAAAAACGTCAAAACATACCGTTTTTTTGGACAAAGTAACCTACGTTTACGGTAACATTAACATAAACAAATCACTAATTATAAAAACATAAAATTTAAAAATGTAGATACAAAATATCTCTAAGACTTTTTACCCACATCCACACAAATTTTTTCGATTATTCTTTCTACAAAATCCTCAGTAGCTTGTAGTAACGAGTCAGTATCCTCCTATGTAACATATTGAATCATTATCTCATCATTCATGTTCTCTTCTACGTTTGAGATGCTTATTTTCACTAAACGTTTTCCATGTTTTATCTTTTAATAATATGTGATTGTTACAATGGCTTTTTACTCTTCCTTTTAAGTATTCTTTTCTAAGGCATTTGGTTACTTTGCGTAGATGAATTCAGCGTTATCATAGGTGGATCTAATGTTTTAGCCTCCAGTTTTTTAGCCTCTTATCCTGTTTTCAAACAATCCTCTTGGTATTTTTTATATGCATCTAAATCCTGAGAATATCCAAATGGCTAAAATTCAAAGGGCTGAGAGTAGAAACGAGAGACGACTTCATGTGATTTTTTATCTGCGTCTGTTGGTTGTAAATAAAAGGGTTTAATAAGTTCAGGAGATTCATTGTCAGGTGTTCTTAAAGTAGAAGCGTGCTGCAACAAAAATAAATTATGCTAAAATAAAATAAAACTAGTGCAGTTAAGATTGGAACTAGTATTTGTAACATGAATAATTATCAATTCTGATGGATGGACATTAGATTTTTATAAAATTGAAAGAAAAAACTTAACCGTCAACAGGGTTTTATGTGGTATAAATAAATACTGGTAAGTTCCTATCAAAATTTATAAAGAATCTAAGTTTAGGAATAAATAAAGAACTACCATTGCAATTTAAATTTTAAACGCCTGGTATGTGCACAAGATGGGATGAAAACAACTGGTCCACTGAAACGCGCGATGCACAATGACATTAATGTTGTTTTTTTTTCATTCTACCAATCTCCTGTTTCAGCACAGCACATCCTTAACTGACTTGTAATAAGAGCCAGCCATTATAATTAGAAACATAGTTAACATGTATAAAAACTAGTAATGTATGAAGGACAATGTGTCTCATTTATGTGGCTAGATAATACCTAAACAATCAATACATTAACCTTTACACTTGCACATGCATATCCTAAAAAGTATATACCTGTGCTTAAATAGTAAACCAATTTGTATAGTAAACATAATTATGTACACATATCACAGTTTTATCATCAATTTTATCATAGACAGAGCGTTATAGGTTATATCGCAGAGACAGATAGTCATCGTGTTAGCTAAAATTGTAATATGCTTCATACCCTCGAGTCTCTTTGACACAAAATACTTTATCAGCTAGAAAATAGTCAACCATGCTTATATATTAATTACATAGCCTATAAAACAGTATCAGTAAGCATGATGAAGTTAGTTAAGCAACCCGTATTATTAAAAATCGAAGAAATTAAGGCCGAAAAATGTTCCAATGGCTATAGACATAGTGTACTTTTGCCACACTCTATTCGGTGTTTAATATGCGGACCTTCAAATTGTGGAAAAACAAACATTATGATAAGTTAATTACTTAATGAAAATGGTTTAAAATTTCATAATGTTTACCTCTACTCAAAAATAGCATTTCAACCGAAATATCAGTTTAAAATAAATGTTTTATGCAAAGTAAACGGTGTTAAATTATTAATATTTCAAAATGAAAAAAAATGTGGTTCCACCACAAGAAGCTCTTAAAAATTCTATATACAATGGTAAAAACAGAAACAAAAACTGAAAAGAAAAAATCTTCTAAGAAACAACGCAACATGAAAGTGAAAAAAAAAGTTATAACTGGTGCTGGACTGGGAAAAACATTCAAAAATATAGTTTCGATTACTAAAAACATATAAAAAAACTTAAACCTACATGCAAAAAAGCTGCCATCGATCTAGCAATTGCTGTTGCAAAATAATTAATTCCAAATCCAAATACAACCATTGCCGTGTGATGCCGGATTAGAATCGTATTTGCCGTGTGATGCCGGATAGCATCATCCCATTTCGTACCCGTGGGAGTCTTAAGAGGCGACTAAGAGACTCGAGGGTGTGTATTGCAATTTAAGGCGATGGGCTGACAACCTGTCACTATGGCGATACACAATTTTCCGAATTACCCTCAAATATTTGTCAGACGTGTTGAAAATGGGCGGTTTTTGCGACCGTTCAAGCTCTGCCTACCCCGCAAGGGATAATAGGCATGATATGTGTATGTATGTGTATGCAAATACAACCATGGACATTCTACGTGTAATACTTGTTCCTAAAGTTGGAAGATTTTTACCATTGATACCATTAGTTACTAGATTTTCTGCTGTAGGTGTAAAAGGAAGTGCAGCTGGTATTTCAAAAACAGTTAATGCTATTGAATCTGCAAAAACACGTTTACAAGAGCTTAAAAAGTGTAACGAAAAAATGAAAACACTACGTAAAGGCAAAGGGTTGTCTCTCAGAGAACATGGCAATGGCTTAGGAATATAAGTAAACAATAAAAAAAACTAAGATGCAGGCTACCCAACAGAGCTCTAACTAATTTTGATTTACAAAAGTTTTGTCGAGTCGTTCCATATTTCAGAGGTGTGTTTATGAGAGATGAATTACCTATGTATCCATTAAAAAAGGAATGTGCAACCATTATTCTTGACAGTTCTGAAAACGCTGGAACTCATTGGGTAGCCTATGCAAAATGCAAGAAATATATTGAGTATTTCGATAGCTATGGTAATTTGAAACCACCCGAGGAACTTGTACAGTATTTAGGATTAGATATATTTTATAACTATGTCAATGACCAAAAAAAGGACTTTCAAATGTGGACATTTATGTTTAAAGTTTTTAAAATCGTTTTGGAGTTTAAATAATAGTAAGCACCATATGTTTTGATTTTAGTTTCGCTACAATGTCCTTAACGATAACAATCACTGGAAATAACTCGATTCTTCAGTCTGAATTTGTACCTCCGTTAATATTAGATTCTAATTATGAATGTGGATTGTTATTTTTTTCAACATTCAATTCGTTTCCCAACAAACATAAAAATAACAATGTGTTTGCTTACGGTAAAAATAAAGTATTTATAATTCCTAATGGAACTTATGACTTATCAGACCTTTATGAATATATCAAATCAAAAGTTGAAGACTGTCAAATCTTGATCAAACTTTGTATCAATACTTTTAAATGTTCACTGTACTGCTCTGATATAATCAATTTTGGGAGTTGATAACAGTGTAGGTTCATTACTGGGGTTCCCTAAATTAGTTTTAGAACCAAATAAATGGCATGAGTCTTTTTATTCAGTGAGCATTCTCCCGGTGTCAGTGATACGAATCAAATGTGGTCTAATACAAGGTTCGTTTACTAATGGTGTACCTACACACACGCTCAGTGAATTTGTGCTCAATGCTCCACCAGGACAACAAATTAGTGAAGTGCCAAAAAATATAATTTATTTTCCTTTACGAAAAAAGCATATTTCATCAAAAACTGTAAAAATATTAAAGGAAATGTTATTGATTTTAATAACGAAAATATACAACTGCACTTTCACATACAAAAAAGAAAATGATAATATTTAATGATAGTAACTGTAATTCGTATAAAACTGAAAATAAAACTGAACGCAAAGCCAGTAGCAAGTCTAATGTGAAACGATTCACACGTCAAAAGTCAGCAAAAATAACAAAAAGTAATAAAGAATTTCTTCGCGCCCTAGGATATCAATTATGAGTGTTCTGAAAATATCCGATAACCCGCAGTTTGACGACTCTATAGAGAAATTTGAGATACATACTTATAATCCTTACAACAGCAGTTTTGTTGAAAATGATTAAATATTGTGTCGCTGTGTGATGCCGGCTTAGAATAGCACTACCCCATATCTTTCCCGTGGGAGTCGTAAGAGGCGACTAAGGGACTCGAGGGTGTGTATTGCAATTTAGGCGATGGGCTGACTACTTGTTACTATAGCGATACACAATATTCCAAATAACCCTCAAGCATTTGTCAGACGTGGTGTAAATGGCCGTTTTTTGCTGCTGTTTACGCTCTACCTACCCCGCAAAGGATTATAGACGTGATATGTGTGTGTGTGTGTGTGATTAAATACGAATACTTATACATCAACAAGATATCTACCTTCTTCCTTCATCAAGTGCGATATACATTGAAGGAAAATTTACTGTGGCAACTAAAGATGCAACTGGAGCGTTAAAAAAGAAAAAAGTGTCGTTAACAAATAATGCTTTTTCTTTTCTTTTCCAAGTCATTAGATATGAAATGAATGGGGTCGAAATAGATCGTATAAGAAATGCTGGAATAACAACAACAATGAAGTCTTTGGTATCTTTGAACAAAGGCGAAAGCACAGCAGCATGGATTTCAAGAACAAGATGACCATTTTTGTGTTCTTTTACCTCTAGATAAGCTTTTAGGTTTTGCGGAGGACTATAAAAAAAATACTATAAATTGCAAACATAAACTTATACTCAACAGAAGTAACAAAAACTTAAATTGTGTAGTAGTAGATAAAGAGGACTCTGTAATAATTATTATACAAAAAGTACAATGGCGCATGCCACACATCAAAATACCTGATCAACAAAAGCTTGCTTTATTGAAACATTTAGAAAAAAAAAAGCAATACAAATATCATTGCGGAACTGGGATTTATCCGAATATCCATTATTACCACAAACTAGTAAACATTAATGGTCAATTAAGACGACGTGTCAGCTAGAAAAGCCACGTTATATTATATTCGGATAACAAACCAATAAAAAAAACAACCAAACAAAAGATAATGCTACATTTGATCACTGTAATTTGACCAATGTAACATTGTTCTTAAATTCACATTATTATCCTTATGATGCTCTGAATTTAAAATTTGATGAAAATAAGTACAGTATATTATATCACATGTATGTCAAATTTCGTCAGTCGTTTTACAATCTTCCTGTAGAACCATTGCTTAATATAAAAAAAATAAAAAAAAAGGCCCCGTTGTTTGTGATTGATTGTTCAAGGCAAAACGAGAATATTAAAACTGGACCTGTGGACGTCCGCTTAGAAATTGAGAGTGAAAAAGATATTCCAAAAAACACAAGTGCTTACTGTTTAATAATAAACGATCATCTACTGGAATACAAACCTTTAACTAACGTAGTGCGTAAACTATCATGAAATCCATAGCTATTGTTAATGTACAAGGATTTAAGAAGGATGACAACCAATTTATTCTAAAAGAAATAGCAATATTATGTGGTGATCTAGTTCAAATACTTTTGGTTAAACCTCCTTGTCTAATTCACAACCTTACACCTTCAGAAAGGAAGCAAGTGCGATGGATTGAAAGAAACAGAAAAATATACTGGAATGATGGTTTTATTCCTTATGAGGAATTCCTTAGTCTTACTGATGAGTTCTTGTTAGATGAAACTATTTATTGTAAAGGTGATGAAAAAAAGATTTGAATTCAAAACATGTTTAAAAATAACGATGTTATTAATTTAGAAGATATGCATAGTCCAAGTTTATTAAGCTTATATGAAGAATATAGATCATGTTATGATATTTTTAATTGTATTTATCAACCAACAATATCAGCACTTAGAAATGTAACTTGTTTAAAAAAATTGTGTAATTATTCAAACCTCATATAAATAAATACTTTTTAATAATCAACATTTTTATTTTCAAAAACCTTCTTTTCCAAACAGTTAAATCTAAATAATTCCTAATTTACTAAAACTTACCGATGGATAGTGATGGTCAAATAAGAGTTTAGCCAAGAACACCTATCAGTCTGTTGGCATTAGAATGAATCTATACAACTACAGATATTACACCTATGAATCAGTGTTCTGTCATCCATCCTTGCAGTGACCAACACCCATCTCATTCATATAACAAGAACCATTACTATGTTAAAGATCTAAAAGGTACCATTCGTATTAAAAGAGCAGTTCAGCGATCTGTTTTGCAATCAGCAATCTCTTCCAAGCATCGTCAAACCAGAACAGTAAAATGTTGGTGGATTACTCTACCAACATTTTACTTTTGAATTGGGGTGTTAAGAAGCCTCAATTTTACACTACTAATAGTCACAAGATATTGGCAGCCTTGTGATGGTGGAAATCTACCCACTATATCGACGTGGATATGCTCGAATCTTCCTGCATCTTGAAATTGGCCTAGTGGTGTGATAGTGTGTCTATTTATTTTACTCCTTTGGCATGAAATGCAACATTTTGTCCACAGTGCGACGTTTCTGTTTATGCTTGGCCAAAAGTATTTTTCTGATACTAATTTTTGTGTATTTCAAACTCCGTGTAGTGCTTTAAAGGCTTTTTCTCGAATTGTAGTAGGTAGATACGACCGAGAGATTTTTGTAGGTACCTCGCTGGTCCACGTAAGCCGGGTAGGTATATTTCTCTGAACTGTAGGTGTTTCTTTTTTCTTAAGTTTTGTAGTTCGTCATCTTTGTGTTGATCTTCAGCGAGTTGGTTGTAGTCTATACTCGATGATAAGTGAATCTCTTCTATTCGTGATAAGGTGTCCGCTACTTCATTGTTTTCGCCGGGCACGTATTTGACTTATGAATTGAAGCTGTCGCTCCCGTCGTGGCGTCTCACTCTTACTCGCAGGTTTTTTTAGTGCGTAGGTCAACGGTTTATGGTCGGTATGGATGACGACATTATAGCCTTCTATGTAACGACGAAAATGCTTAACAGCTGAGTAGGCCGCTAATAGCTCGCGGTCATACACACTGTATTTTTGTTGCGCTTCGCTTAATGACTTCGAAAAAATGCTAGTGGTTTGCATGTTGCTTTTGTTGTAGAACAGCTCCTATAGAAAAATCACTTGCGTCGCTATATATACATGAATCAGCACCCGGAATCGGATGTGATAATAAAGCTGCTTCTTTGATTCTGTCTCTACATTGCTCAAAAGCTTTCTCGCTGGTCGGCGTCCATGCAAAAAGTGTCTTATCTTTCTTTTTTACATTGTGTAGTAGCTTTTTCAGCTCATGTTGTTTTTCAGCTTGCTTTGGTAGGCAGTCTCGGTAGTAGTTCAACATTCCGAGAAAACGACGAAGTTCTTCGATCGTGGTTGACTTTGGGAAAGTAGTGATGGCTTCAACTTTCTCCTCCAGTGGTTGGATTCCAGCTGACGATACTTGGTAACCCAGGAACGTGAGATTGCTCTTGCCGAATAAGCATATTTCAGTGTTAATATTCAGGCCGTACTGTTAAAGGCGCTCGAATATTTGTTCCAGGTACTTTATGTGGTCTGACTCATCAATTTAATAAATGAGTAAGTCGTCGATATAGCAGAAGGAAAATTCGTCCAGTCCGCGAAGTACTTCGTGCATGAAACGCTGGAATGTTTGCGCAGCGTTTCTCAGGCCAAAGGTCATGGAAGTGAATTCGAATTGACCAAAGGGTGTTTTTGCTGTTTTCTGGGCGTCTTCTTTGCTTGCCATTCTTATCCAGTAGCCCTTCAACTGGCGCAAGGACCTATCGGTCCAAGGCCATAATGGCAGATGTCAAGTGTTTTTTCAAAATGGCGCCTGGCGGGGGGCTGGGAGGCCGCTAAGGGTGGTCCGATAGAGGTTTAGTTTTACTGCGATTTCTCCAGAAAATTGTATGATACTATATTAATTGTATATATTATATTCTAAATCTAGATAAAATAAGCAATTTTTTGATATAAATAACTTGATGAATAGACCCCAGTGTAATTTTGAAAATTAGATTTATACTTTTTTTCCCATTTTGTTCTCTGTCTAATTGGGAACCACATTTCTGCAAGTGCAAGTAGGATAGCGAGTGTTTGGTAGCTTCAATTCGTCCTTGAAATACGCGCGAACGGCGCGGACCGATCGGTCCTTGCGCCAGTTGAGAGCCGGTTAATGACCCGGACCTATAGGTCCTTCCGCCAGTTGACGATATTAGTACGCCAAAGGAAGGGGTAGTATGCTTTTCTTGGGAAGCATGTATTTTCTAGCTTAGAAAATACATGCTTCCCAAAGATGTATCGTGAAATCTTGAATTCTAGGTATTGGGTATCTGTCGACGATAATCTCCACAAACTCTTAATTCGCCGTTACTTTTTCGTACGACGTGTAGTGGACTTTCCCAAGGACTACTTGACGCTCGGCATATTCCCATTTCGACCATTCCAGAAGGATTTTTTTTTTCGCTTCGATGTATTTGTCGGGTAGTAGTGGACGCGGATGACTGAAAACTGGAGGTCCCACGGTTTTGATGTGGTGAATATGTTTTGGTGCTTCTTTGAATGATAGCGGTCGCTGAATTTCAGGATATTTTGCCAACAACTCGTAGTAAGGATGAGTCTGATTGACAACATATATTCTAGGCTGGTTTCTGTTTGATCTTGCCGCTTGTACTGACAAATTTGTGATGCCATCAACAATTTTTTTTCCTCTTAGATCGACGAGTAAGTGGTGGTAATGAAGAAAGTCGGCTCCCAAAATTTATTTCTTCGTGTTTGCAATGACAAATGTCCAAGTTAATGCTCTTATTAACTCGATATTTAACTTGAGGGTATATTTTCGACATAGCTTTCTATTGTACTGCCATTCGCAGCGTACAATTTGTAATCTGTAGGTATTGGTCGGCGCTTCCTTTTTACTGCCAAAACTGAGATTTCAGCGCCAGTGTCGACAAGAAAACTTTTACTACATTGTATGTCAGTGATGCATGAGCGGTTGCTTTTAACATCGATCCCCGCTACCATCGATGCTAGTTCTCGTTCACCGACTTTTTATGTGTGCAGGGTTTCGTACATTTTGTCGCTCGATCCCCGAAGCGATGATGATAGAAACATAGCCAGTTTGGTCCACCGTAACTCTTATGCTGTCGGTGACGATGTTGAGAGTGTGATCTTGATCTCGATCTTGATCTTGATCTTGAAAGTTTCTGCGTGGTTGAGAATTTCTTAGTTCTGCTAATTCTAGCTTCATTTCTGATATTTGTTGTACCAGTACATCTAACTTGCTGTCTGAAGGTCCTGGATTATTAGTTGTTTTTGTAATGGCCGCTATATGGTCGTTCATGTCTGCTCTGCTCCATCATTTTATCTGCCATGCTAGCTAATTCATCAAGCGTATCTTTTGAAATTGATAACACCCCGCGAACATAAGTGGGTGGTTACTCCATCCACATAATTTTTAAAGTTTCTTCGCCCACCTTATCTTTGGCTAAACTTCTCATTCGGCGTAATAATTGAGATGGCCGCTGATCGCCGAGGGTAATCCCGGATAACAATTTCTTGATTTGTTTCGTGGTTAATTGCTCGTATACTGATAACCTTTCCTTGATTGCACTGTATTTTCCAAGTTTAGGTGGATCATATACGATGTCGCTAATGTCGTCGAAATCTTGCTCTTGTAGGGCGCTCAGTACGTGTCGATATCTCAGTTCATCGGGTCCCTTCACCACTGCCTCTAATTGCGCATACCATAAGCGTGGTTTCTCTCTCCAAAAGGGAATTATTTTAGGTTGTAATGATATCGCTAACATATCGAAGACAGGTAGCGCATCGCCGAAAAATTCGTCCTTAGGGTTGCTTTGGTCATCTGGATCAGGAACATCCTCGCCGTTTTGCTTAGTTGTGTCGCCGTTGGCTGGCCTTTTTAGAAGTTGTTGTCGGGGTAACCACTGTAGGGAGCTCTATCTTTAGGTGATGTAAAACAAACAGCTGATCCAAATCTGAACAATTTATTTTAATTTCGGCAGATTTATATACAAAATCCAAAATATTAAATTCAAATGGAAAATATACAATTTTGATTTTGGCACAACTAAAAATATAAGAAAAGTAAGTTAAAACCCTCGCGGTCTTCTTTCCGCCCGCGACTTGCTCGCCACACGTAAATAGCAGTCTCAGTTCATGCGCCGACCGCCGACGATGCAAAACGTATGCTGCACAGTATTATGACAATCATATGTATGCTTTTAAAATTTTTGTTTACTAAACTTTTATGAAAACAATTATTTTTCTTGTTTTTTTTTTAAAACAATTTCGGGGGCGTCGGTTGCTTGAGGAGCTTGTGGAGTGTGATCTACTCGCAATGGCTGCAGCAGTGGCTACTGTAATTTCATCATCTAAGCAGTGGCTACTGTGATTTCATCATCTGAGTAAATGGTGTATAAAATATTGCAATATATGGTTAAATTTTATTAAGTACAAATATTTTAAAGGTGAGTTACAGAGATAAAAAGGTAAAAAAGCACTATGTATGAGAAATTAATTTTCTTTTTATATTTTACTAGTAGAACTTACATACATACACATATCACGCCTATAATCCCTTGCGGGGTAGGCAGAGCGTAAACCACCGCAAAAAACGGCCATTTAAACCACACGTCTGACAAATGTTTGGGGGTTATTCGGAATATTGTGTATCGCTATAGTGACAGGTTGTCAGCCCATCGCCTAAAATTGCAATACACACCCTCGAGTCCCTTAGTCGCCTCTAACGACTCCCACGGGAAAGATATGGGGTGATGCTATTCTAAGTCGGCATCACACGGCAAAGTCGGTAGAACTTACCCTTAAACTATTTAAAATATTTGCACTTAAAAAAATTTAACCTTAAACAGGATTATTTTTTAGTCAGTGCGCAGCTTCAACATACGTAATGGTTATCAAATTTTAGAAAATATGTATTTATTTTTTACACCTGACTTAGAACAAAAAAATTGAAATAATCGCACTTAAACTTATCCTAGGATCGTACGTAAGTGTGGATCACCCTATTAGGTTCACTAGCTATCTTTCGGTTTGGCAACGTTGCGCGCGGCCCAGTTATACCTATCAGCTGACTGTGTTCTAGCTTCTACCTACAGCACAGGTCAATGACCAGTCCAGGTGAATGACTGCTACTGGTACCGGGGTGCGTGCGGGTGATACCTACAACAACTAAGTACCTATCTCACAAGTACCTACACTTAAACTGCCTCCGTGGTGTAGTGATTTGAAAGTTGGTCTCTTGATTTGATGGTACCTGTTTCTAGTTTATGCGGAGAGACAAGATTATTTTGTTAATCACGAAGTTGGATTTTTCCTGGATTTTCTTTCAGTTAACAAGAATAACCAGAAAAGATTGATACCCATTTTAAAAGATCAACATTCAAAGGTTTTTCTAATATTCTTTAAAAATAACCAGTAAAGACTTTAATGGCAACTGGAGCCATTGCTGATAGTACCTAAAAAGCCTACACAACCTGCATACAACAAAGGTTGTGATGGTTTGACAACGTCGCGATTAGTCACCGCGTCTTACAGCGCCAGACATAGTGGCGCCAACGATTAAATTTTTAGAAGAAATCTGACGCCGGCGCCGGCCGCCCGCGCCGCGCCGCCGCCACCGGCACGGCGTGGCGGGAAATTCATCTGCACTGCTAGAAAGCTTTATGTACACAGATGATATGAGGTAGCTCGTATTGCGCGTGCCTGCCCTTCGATGATTTTAACCGAATTATCCTTAAAGTACAACTGCTTTTAAAGTAAAGTAAACGGCAATTTTGTGCGCTTATGAGAGTGGAGCGAAAAATTCAGTAAAGTATGACAGTCAAAGTTGATTAGGCCACTAAAATGTTGCTACTACGTCAGTGTGAACTAACCTTGAGTGGTTATTTAGGAATAAAGATTAAAAACGGTCTACTCACACAAAAATAACAGGGTGTGATTTGATCGGGCATTCGTAAAAAAAACGTATGGCCGGAACGCGGCTATCGCGCGCCGGTCTTGTGTAGCTGAGCCTTTAAAAAGATGATTCCAATTTTCCCTTCATACTTTTGGAGCCGTTGCTGATAGTACCTAAAAAGCCTACACAACCTGCATACAACAGAGGTTGTGATGGTTTGACAACGTCGCGATTAGTCACCGCGTCTTACAGCGCCAGACATAGTGGCGCCAACGGCATAGAAATCTGACGCCGGCGCCAGCCGGCCGACTGCCGCCCGCGCCGCGCCGCCGCCGGCGTGGCGGGAAATTCATCTGCACTGCTAGAAAGCTTTATGTACACTGATGATATGAGGTAGCTCGTATTGCGCGTGCCTGCCCTTCGATGATTTTAACCGAATTATCCTTAAAGTACAACTGCATTTAAAGTAAAGTAAACGGCAATTTTGTGCGCTTATGAGAGTGGAGCGAAAAATTCAGTAAAGTATGACAGTCAAAGTTGATTAGGCCACTAAAATGTTGCTACTACGTCAGTGTGAACTAACCTTGAGTGGTTATTTAGGAATAAAGATTAAAAACGGTCTACTCACACAAAAATAACAAGGTGTGATTTGATCGGGCATTCATTAAAAAAATCGTATGGCCGGAACGCGGCTATCGCGCGCCAGCTACAGCTGAGCCTTTAAAAAGATGATTCCAATTTTCCCTTCATACTTTTACGGGCTTAGGACCGTCAAAATGAAAAGTTTACCTAGAACACTAGGTAGGCAGTAGGTAGCTAAGTACAATAGTCGTTTAATTAACAGTTACTTACCGTAAACTGCCCGTGATCCAACAGCCGCTGCATAACGTTGAGGAATGTTCTTGGGTTCGGTACATGAGGGTTCACAACGCCAGCATTACGCAGTCGAGGTAAACTTTCGTCCGCGTACATTCATTGGGCCGCTCGGGTATTTTCCCCACTTAAAAAGTACGAACGCACCATTTCGTAAAACTCGCGAAACGTAAAATTCGACATCGCGAAATCAATTCGGGATCGGCGGGAAAAGTAGTGTCACACAGGTGCGCGCCCACCCGCGACGGAATCAAAGCGAGAACTGAAACTGACTGAAGGGTGCGCTGCGCGAGCGCTGTTGCCATTTTCATGCACCCCCGATTGAAAAGTAGTGTGTCCATGATTTATTTTTTATGGGGCAGACAAAAATAAAAAAATAATAAAAATGAAACATATTTTTTTGTTTGCCTAAAATGTCCTATTAACGATTCTGATATCATGGTATAAGTTTGCGCACTGACTAAAAAATAACCCTGTATATCAATGAAAAGACTCACCTTGTTATATCAATATGACATGCTTTTTCATTCCGGCGGCACACTTTAGTACTAATCTCCCACAATAGTCGAGTGCTTTTGTATAAAATTTTATCATCTTCATTGTAAATCACATGTTAAGATTTTATATTTGAATTCATCAACTCAATTCTTAAATCATATTTAGGTATTCTTGAATCTAAACTTGAAACAAAACTTAGTTGTTTAGGAGAGTGTTTGTAACGAACCCCCCTAATGCGCCTGTGAGTTATCAATGGAAGATGGGGCTTGTTCAAGTTCTAACACTTGAAGGAGTATCAGACCTCAAACAATGTCCCAAAATGATATAAATAAATGGCTCGTGATGTAAATTATTAACATGATCGTCTAGTTAGTTAGTAGGACCCATTACGTTGTGTTTAATGTATAAAATAAGTAACCCAAACAGTTCTTTAAGAAGGTACATGGATTTCCTGACATGAGTAAAGGTTGGACAGGATCGGGAAAGGTATATGAGCCTCACGGGGCCCCGCGCCCGCCCCTGAAAACTGATTCTCCACCGCATAGAGGCATTCAAAATTGATGCCATTGTATACCAAGCCGTCCCCACACAATTATCAATTATGCAAGGCCGGCCAAAAGAGCTGACTTCAAAACTGAACCCTGTACCAAAATCCAGAACCTCCTGAATAGGAAAAATGGGTTTTGACACCCAGGGTATAACAGATTGCACCAACAGACAGGTGCTGTGATGTACAAGACACCACGGAAAAGTATTTGGGAGGGCAACCCATGCTTATAATTCTCGTAGGACAAATAGTTTATTATTAGTTACACCATATCACAAAGCTAGGGCATTCGAAGGAAGTTTCCGGTATCAGGCTACAAAATGCTGGAATAATTTACCACCTCCTCTAAGAAAACCAATTTCGAAATCAACTTTCAAAAAACATTAAAAAAAATACTTTTAGAAAAACAAAAACTGAAATGACGAAATGAGTGAAATACCGAAAGCTTACTAGTGTGGCAATGAATATAAATATGAATATATACATTATGAACTGAATTGTATTTTCATGTGGTTCGGTATTACTGTGGATGTATACATATATTTATTCATGCATGTATTTTATTTATTTTTTAATATCACTATTATTTCTTGTAAGTTCATTATATTAACTACTTAGTTTATGCAAGCAGTTTATTTTTTATCATCTATTGCAATGACACTTGGTTTTATTTTATTTTCGGCTTTGGATCGACACTTCTCGAGATCCGGCAGACGAAATAGGCTCGACTGAAAAACAGCGCCTAGCTCAACTCGAGATAGACATTATGCTGAGTCGTGACCTTTTCACTGTTGTGCCCTGTTGCATACTTTAATGTAGAGCATAGGTTTGTATTTTATTTGTGTAACATGTTAAAGTGTAACAATTATTGTCTTTACCTTTCAGTATGTACCTTGTCACAATTTTTGAATGAATATGTTTTCTTTCTTTCTTTCACTATGAGAGTGCATGCAGCAGCTGCAGAAGTCGATGCGGAAAAAAAAGACAGGCTCTCAGCCAGAATCATAATTGTATTCCATTTGCTGTGGAAACGGCTGGGTGCTGATGCAGGGATGCGAAGTGCTTCATAGCTGAGTTGGGTAGTAGGCTAAGAGATAAAGGTGCTGACTCTCGCGCTGGTTTTTTCTTTGTGCAAAGGTTGGCCATAGCCATTCAAATGCGGCGAGCGTTATGAGCACTTTTGCACCTGGATCGACAAGAGGCGGGCTTTTTGATTAGTTTAAGGAAGTTGTAATTTTTTTTTCATAATTTTGGCCATTTAACATTTGACATTGTACTTTATTGATACATTAAATAAATTGAATGATTTAAAAAGTCCTAAAAATTTATCATTGAATGTGTTCGGTACACCAAACACCTTTATGCTCGCTGCCGCCGATTATACGTAATATTTTTTTAGCTTTAAGTGCATTTTTCGGCCTTGTTCGAGCCGGGCGTTCAATAACATTCAATATTTGTACTTGGAAAATTTGGGTAAAATAAACAAATAAAACCATAATAGTGTGTTCAACATTTTACAAACAACATAAGCCACACACCTACTTCAAACATTGGTCCTTCGATAAGTTTGTTGGAGTTTTGGTTGACAAATAGTGTGTTAACAATCGGTTTCCTGGCTTTCCACAAACGGAACTCACCAGGGAATTGAGAAAATGTTAAGCATACTAAGAGCTTACCAGGAACTCCGGTAGAATCAGCAAAACAGCGAAAAGAGAAAAGTGTGCTTAACATTCACATTGAAAACAAAATGGAAGAACTTTTATCAACACAAGCAGATATAACAAACAAGATTCAACAACTTTTCGACAGTTTTAAAAAGGAAAACACACAGAGAAGAAAGGCTATCGCAGCGAAAAGATAGGAAGAACTGAAACATTTATTTTATGAATTTCATGCAGGTGACCTAATTTTGTAACAGTACGAAGATATAACACAGGAGTACTTTACAAGCAGTAACTACGAATCTACGAAGACTTTTTATGCGGATATGTGTGCACATATCAGGAGTTATATAATCGGTGAACAGGGAAAAGGTGAATAAATTAAGAAGACGAGAGAAGAAACACATAAAAACGAACGTCAGGAACAAAAAAAAACAGTTGAAACATTGACAGAGAAGTGAGAGTATGAAGATACACTAAAAACATTGGAATCTGGATGGAAAACAATTAACAACATGCACTGGGAGATAGAAAGTGACTTTGTGGGTAAACAAGACAGTAAAGACTTAGAGAATTTATACAACAAGTACAAGGTAAAAGACCACGTTTTCGATTTAATTTGCTTTTTCAAATTAAAACTGTTTGAAAAAGCTAATTAACTCGAAAACGTGGTCTAAAAAACATAGAGAAAAATCTTCACCACAACTAGAAGTGCCAACATTCTATTAAAACAACAATCATTGGATGTCCTTCAAAGAATTGTTTTCTGAGGCCATCCACCACAACATTTCATTATCTAACGCGCAGAAGATGCATCATTTGAAGAGTAAATTGCGTGGCAAAGCAGAATGACTCGTACAACATTTACCTATCGGCTCCGAAAATGATACAGCGTGTTGGGCAATACTTAACCATCGCTACAACAACAAAAAACTATTTTTCGTCACATATTAATAATCTTCTGGAATTACGAACAATGAAGCAACAATCAGTGCAAAATATCAAGCAGATGCATGTCGTCACTCAGGAGTCACTTAATGCAATAAAAAACCTAGGTATAGATATCGATACATGGGACCCTCTGATTGCACACATTCTGGATCAGAAATTGCACACCAATACCCATTCTGAGTACACAGAATAATTGAAAGACCGCGGCAAATTACCAAATTTAAAGGAATTCCTGGAATTCATAGAGGGAAAGTTTACATCACTGAAAATAGCTCGTTGAAAACCTGAAAACATAAAACAAAAACATCCTGTAGGTATATGCACACGGCTCCATATTTACAAATAGATATTCAGATATTTTTGCTAAAATGGAGACAGTTTCGCTATACATTGACGTTTGATATAGAAAAGATGTTCAAGATGATTTGGATCAATAAAGAAGACCAAAAATATGAAACAATATTTTGGCGAGTCGCACTTAATGAACCAATACAACATATAACCTGCAAACTGTAACATACGAAACTAGAGCGGCGCCATTCCTGGCAATGATGATGTTGCGAAGGTTAGCATCTAAGGTTGTCGAGACAGCTTTTTACATGGATGACCTTTTTATATTGAAGAAGGGAAAAAACTGATTGCATCTAATGAACCAAAACTATTAGAAGACATCAAATCACAGCGAAACAAATCAAAAGACACAACATTTGACTTCAAAACTGACAATATATCAAAAACATTGAGATTATGCTGGAATGTATCATTGGTGGAAACCAATGATACATTCACATTCCAACGCAATATGCAAGACAGCAAAACAAAATTAACACAACGATGCCTTCTCTCCGAGATATCAAAACTATTTGATCCCTAAGGCTGCCCGCCCACGTCAGGCTTTTTATAGGACCGACAATCGGGCAGATTTTCCCTCCGATTTTTAAGACCGACTCAAAGCACACGTCCGTCACTTTGTCTGTTGGTTTCGAGGGAGTAGCACGTCATGGACGGCCGACTGTCGGTGAGTAGTGTGCGTTAACGCATACATTTCCGAGTGTTCCATTTTTCACCGACAATCGGATCGGTCGAGATGCACCGATTTTATTTCTGACCGACTATTTGTAGGATGTGGGCGTTACACCATTGCAATCATTACGTTCCATTTTACTCCTACAAAAAATCAGTCACCGATTATCAGACGTGTGCGGGCAGCCTTAGGCTGGTTAGTACATGGCAAGAAAACAACACATCAGTCGAATCGGGAAGTAATTAAATGTGGTGTACCTCAAGGCTCCATTTTGGGCCCACTTTTTTTATCATATTTATCAATGATTTGATTAATAACGTAACAGCAAACATCTCGGGAGTCAAATTAATATTATTTGCTGACGACACCAATGCCAGGATCTCAGGCGAAAACAATACAGAGCTTAACATTAAAGCTGCTCAAACGCTAGAATTATTCCGCTATTGGTTCTCAGTAAATGGTTTAGTAATTAACGTAAACAAAACAAATTTAATTTTATTCAAAACTACAACTAAGAATTCTGAGACTTTAAATGTTAGTTTTAGCGGAACCAAACTCCAACCACAGAATACAGCAATGTTTCTCGGAGTTCATCTTGATAGTCTGTTAAACTGGAAAGTGGAGCTATCCGCTGTTGAAACTGCTATAAGCTCTGCTTGTTACGCAATCAGAACATTGCGTGATGAACTGGACACGAATCATCTTAAAATGGTTTATCATGCTCTTGCTGCGTTACAGCATCAAGTTTTGGGAGGGGAGCTATATGTACAACATGAACAAGGCGTTTACCATCAAAAAACGCGCGATACGCACAATGGTCAACATACCTCAGTGGGAATCATGCAGGGATCATTTTGTAAAGCCGGGATTGTTGACAGCCTCTTGTCTCTACATTCACGTGATTTTAACTGACATGGTTAAGCGACCGAACAAGTTTGAGTTGCAGGCTGATAGGGAGAAAAGTCTTGCGATACGTAACATGAACTTTCCCAGTCTTATAAAACCTCGCTTGGAAATAAGCAAACATTCTACGCGCCATCAAGCCACTGTGCTATACAACAAGCTCCCCAGATCGTTTAAAGATGTACAGAGTCTACACAGGTTCAAAAACTGCTAAAAGTATACCTCTTGCAAAAATGTTATTACTCCATTAATGAATATTTAACGGACCGTAATATAAATAATTATCAAATAAATCCATGACATTACTTTCCCAACATTATTGAATAAATATTGACAAATTGTATGTTTATTGATATCAATTTAAATTTTGCATTTATTGACACAATTTATTGTATTTACATGTGACATAATTTAAGGCTATTGTATCGAATTGGTGTTTTGCTACTGTGTAATATTCAAATACAATGTATGTTGTGAATGAATAAAGAAATTGAATTGAATTGAATTGAGTACCGCTTACAACAAAACTAAAACTTTTATTTCAAAAACTATGAAAGGATGATATGAAATGGGACGATGAAGAATCTGATGCTACCGATGCGATCAAATATGAAATACCAAGATGGATACTATGTAACAAGAATGACACCATCAAACTGCATGGAGTCTATGACGCATCGCTTGATGCTTACGCAGCAATGGTCTACGCGAAGGCCAAGGGTCAAAAAAAAAGTCGCTGGCAAAACAAAACTTGTACCGCACAGAATAGCCATAACATTACCGAGGTTGGAGCTCAGCGGCGCATGTCGGAGCTCAGAAGCGCTATCACAACATGCCATTGAACTGTACGGTTGGTCTGACTTTCAAGTTACACTAGCATGGTTACAGAGAGAGCCAAACAAGTGGCGACCATTTGTGGCGAACAGAGTGCAAAATACTACACAAGTAATGCCTAGTCATTGCTGGCGTTACGTTCGATCGACGGAAAATCCTGCTGACGCAGCGAGTAGAGGTCAATACGCGCAGCAGCTGAAAAACAACATGCTTTGGTGGTAGGCACCATTTTGGTTTTCAACATTGGACGGGAAGAAGCAAGAAAAACAAACATTTACAACAAGTGAAGAGGAAAAACGAAAACAAAATCAAACAAATGTGGTACAGAAACAAGGAAGCATTATATACAACTTATTGAACAAATATAGTACAATTAACAAAGTAACAAGAGTGGTGGCCTGGCTATTGCGGACATTTGCACCAAGGCGCAAACAATTGGCTAACTTTCTCACATTTTATGAGCTGTCCGCTGCAAAACGGCTGATCATAAAACACGTGCAACAAAATTAGTTCAGAACGGAAATCGAACATTTGCTAATATGAAGAAAAGTGGACGCAAAAAGCCAGCTACGGAACTAAAATCCTATCATAAGTGAATCTGGACTTTTTCGAGTTGGTTGGCGTTTGTAAAACGCAACCTTAAACCTGAAAATGAAACATCCAAAAATAATACCTCGAGAAAGTCACTTGGCAGAGTTATTTAGTCGACGAAGCGCATAATGTCTGATCGGCAACCAACCCAGCTGAGCACGAAAAGAAGACACGCTCGTATTGCAGGTATTATTTTTTGTTCAAAATGCATTAGTCTCTATCAGATTTGATCTTGTCTATCTCTTGTAACACATTGTAAGTTAAGCTTTGGAATTGATAAGACATGGTATAAGTCATAAACATCTCGACTTATGAGATGAGTGTAATTTGATTTCAAACATGCATTATTCTTCTGTTATTCGTGCTCTTATTTTCAAAAGTTTGTTTTGAAGTGAACAAAAATTGATAATGTTATATCTGAGGTCAATATACCGGAAATTATGTTGAGTTGAGCTTGCAGTTGATTCGGTGTCAGCAGAAGTAGATTAAACTATCCCTGATAGATATCAGATAGTGCGTCCAACCATCCTTTGAATAGTTTTTATTTTTTGCAGTAGGCTATTTGCTGTCATTTCTGTTAAGGTAATGTCGTATTCTATGTTTAAAATATTCATTGTTTCTTGCAGTGTATTCAACAAAATTTTATCTAGATTGTTGAGATGTTTGTTTACAAGTTTATGTTGTTTGGATGTAATTTCTTCCATTTTTTTACCAGATTATCCTCCAACTCTACAACGGATGTTTGGTTTGTCCATAAGTTTTTTAGATGTGCTTGATTTTGCTGAATTAGCGCAATATCTGCAAAACATCAGTTCTTCGAATAGGCTATTGGCTGGGTAGCCTACTCCATTGAAATGGCCACGCCGCTGTCTGGAATACTGGGTGAAATGTTGCTTCAGCAACAGCTGGTTGTAATATTCTAACTCGATGTACTCGTGACGTAGCTGCGGCGTGATCATGTTACATTTATCGTTGGCTTCCAACTTGTTGCATGTTTTTTCTAAATAAGTTAATGTTTTATCCAACGCCGGTTTTCCTTTCCAGTATGGAAACATGATATAGTATACCACCAAGGTCCAGTGATCTTTGAAAAGTTGCATCTTTGCCATGGGATCGAAGCACAATGTTTGATTGTAACTTATTTTTGTTATATACGCTTGCGAATTTGATACCAGTGACATAAAGAATAAAATAGCCATTGCCACTGATTATAGGCTTATGTGTGATGTATTGTTTATATTGCGTGTCTTTGTAGTGCTATCTCTTTCCTTTTCGTGTATTTCTGTATCTGTTGGTTTCAGTGGCAAAACGCATAACTTTATTATAAGTCTTCTTATCAATCCATTTGATGTTTTCAGTGTCACGATTTGAACTAGTCCGTCGCGCTTAGGATGCAGTTTAATGACCCTTGCCATGAGACACTTTCCAGCGGGTAAATTTTCATCTGGCATGGTCACCAGATCTCCTTCTTGAATGTTGAATTAAACCTGAGGAATGTAATAAAGTTCACTTTTTGATGTATTTTATGGAAAAAGCATGAATTGACCTATGCGTTGGCGTCGGTTGAAGCATGTAGTAGACATATTGTATTGTAACATCCTGCTGGTCGAGCGCGATGGGAAGTGCCTTATGAGTAGCCTTCACGAACACTGGAACTTGGTTGTGGTTGGTCTCTTTCAGGATATTCATAATGTCCTGAAGGCTTTTCTTCCCATTTTTGTCCCCTGTTCTATGGGGCACACACTTGGCGTTCAGCTTGAGCCACTCACATAGCAACGCCTTCCCTTTGCATATCGCTTGTTTAATAATAAACAGCCATAACTCAAAAAACCAAATTTGTGGGAAATCGTGATCAAAGTTTTGGTTCATCAATATCATTGAACGATTCAGTATTTTTTTAAAGAAATTGATATGAAGGTCCGGTTTTTTTTGCCTGTCACTTTAAGAGCATACTTAGTACATTAAAATAATGATAAACATTGGATTATTTAACTTGTAATCCGTATTTATGGGACTTTTCTGAATGGAGTTCAGACTTAGTTCCTTTTATGATTAAACGATTGCAAGACTTTCATGAATTATTTGTATATACTTCCGTTTAGTATTAAACAGAATGAGTGTATTCGTGGACTAACTGCTACTGATGCAGTTTAATATTAAATCTTTTTATTATTCTATGAAATAATTCAGTTTAGATAAAAATCTTTTTATATTTTAGTTAATTTAAATAGAATAAACTATGAATGTGATGTATGGTGCTAGCAGAGTAGAATACAACCACCTTGTGGTTGCACGTGGGTATCCTAAGAGGCAATTAAAAGCTTTCAGGAGGTGGGCAGCAGCGCTTCCCGGTATGACAAAATCACACTCAGTGGTCACCAACCTGCCTGCCCAACGTGGTGACTACGGGCAAAACCACCCGATGAACAGCTCCGACAAGAAACCACCCCTTTCCTTCCGCCCTACTATTCAAAGCCACGGTAGCGGCTCGGTACATAGTAGGGAATGGTTGGGCAGGGTATGACAACTGCCAAAACCGACGGATCCGGGGACCCGGTCTTCGACGGATGCAGTTTACGGTAGGACGAAAGCGTTTGAATCCTGGAGGCAGCATTAATATTGATACACGATATGAGGACACGATAACTATAAAATCAGGCCACCTATTTATTATAACTGCAGCGTGTCGACCCGGGTATGGTTCCTCGTCCTGAAATTGGCTGAAATGAAATGTACTCTCTCAAGGTCGTACAGGTGCCAACTTCGAGCAGCTGTGGTTAAAAGCCATTTTCAACAAACTGTTGAAAGCTATACACTGAACTACCCACTTCGCTGTTATCATGGGGGATTTCAACGAGCTGCAAGCGTCTTAAAGATAGAAAACAAATCGAGATTGACTCCATCATAACGGTTTAACTCCTAGTGTAATCACTATTGTTTTCATAGGTTTTGAACTTTAAGTAAGAGTGGTACGGTTTAAACTGTACCAGCGTAGATGAGGCCTTAAAGCATACAGGGATGTCTCAGGTTAACAACATGTTTCATACCAGAAGTGATCACTGATTTGCTAAATTAACCTAAATTTCCACTTCAGCCAGGAAATGAGCCACACAGGGAGGCCCTTATGTGCCCAAAGTAAAATACGATGAGTATCAACTTCATTTAAAAACCGATTAACAGCAGTAGAGACCCGGAAAATGTAGACACTTAGAGGGCATACTTGGGCTTTTAAACATCAACAAAACACCAGGCCCTGGGGACTTTAGCCAGATCAATGAGGTCCAAAGGATGGTGATAGGCGACCTACGTAGTTAGAAAACTCCCTTATACGCAGGAGGCGATTGAAAAACATCTCTTTTTTCAAGTTTTTACCTAGACTAACTTCTCCTGCCACTTCACGGATGATCTTCCGGACGTAAGTATAGACGAAATTGGAGCGGCTATCTGGCAGCTCAAGAATGCTCCCGGAGGTAGATGGAATGGCTTCTGAGCTTCTTTACGCTGGAGGAAAACAATCTTTAAAAAGCTGAAGAGGCTATTCAAGTCCGCTATAGCCAATTAAACCACCCTGGCGTAAGTCGTAGGCGTATAAGTTTGTCACACTTCTGAGTCACTGAATAACACTATAAGCTTTTCTTAAGTCGTTAAGAAACGTTTGGTATTAAGATTTGACACCTTCTAGTCACCGGAACAGGCCAGATTTCTTAATTTTCTACCACCGTGGACCACAGCCATACTGTATGGCAGGTTAAACGGAAGTCAGAGGCATATAAGAATAGGAACAGCTGTTTATGGTTTTTGGAGTCCTTGCAGTGCTTCTTGGCCAACTGGCGATATGTGGAGGTCCTAAGAAATATTATACCAAATGACCACGATGTTCTTTCAAGTCCAAAACCACAAATCAAGACTCAGCATTCTGAGGTGTAAGACAAGATGTAGTTGTATCCCCGAAAAACTTCACCAACACGCTGTAGGATTTCTTCAAAAGTCTGCAGTCATCAACGTTAGCAGTGAATATCTCAGACATTTTCGTTTTGCTAATGATATAGTCAATTATGACTATGTATCCACTAGCCTGAATTGCTATAGGTAGTATTTAGACTGTACAGACCTGCAAGGAGGGCTGTGCAGTCTATACTACCTCAAGGCATGTCTTGTTCATACAACACAATCATCCCGGTCCGGTCTCCTTCGAAGGTGTAGCTCTTACAGGTGTTCAGAAGTACGTATGTATTGGACCTTGGACAATTGCAGCTAAGTAAAGACAACTTAGACAACCATAAGAGTGCCGTTGGATAGGCAGTGTTTCGGAAGACGGGTCAAATCCTTGAGCTATCCTTGCCAAAATGCCTCTAGACCAAGGTTTTTGATCAGTGCGTCTTACCAGTCATACCTACGGAGCTAAAACGTAAAATCTGAGAGTTAAACTGGCCCACTGGTTGCAAGTCACTCAAAGAGCTATCAAAAATTAAAGTAGGTAAATCCCTAGTACTCTACAAATATAATAATTGTTTAATCGTACAAAAATAATAATCGTATCATAATTAACGAAGAATTCAAATGAAATTTTCTAACGAAAAACATTGATTAGGTATTTATATTACATAATAGACATTATAATTTCGGAAACCTATGAATAACGCCTGCATTAATTAAACGTTTTCACGTAAATTTTACTTAGATATAGAAATAAAGTTAAATGTTTGTATCAATAAACAAATGAAGTTAGTCATGAACGGAAATAACTAAAAATATTTCAGACATTAACATTTTAGTTAAGTAATAAACAGAATTATCATGAAATATGACTTAAAATTAAATAAGTATTAAAACCTAAAGTGCATTAAATCGAAATAGTATACGTTTTTTGAAAAAAGTTTGAAAATAAACCGAAGTAACTCAAAATAATTCACTAACATCTACAAATATTTTACTAAAAAAGGGAAGTAAGTCGAAATGATTCTTTTTACAAAAAAAGAAATAGGACACATCATTACCTGCATTTAATATTAAAGAGTATTATTTGGAGATGTTTCTTTTTTATAAAAATAATAATAATACTTCTCCCAAACATATAGGGAGCATAACAAAATACTTCTTTTTTACAGAAGCGGTTTCGTAATTTTTTCTATAAAAAAGAGAATCATGAATGGCGCAATCAGTTATCTCGCTCCGATTTCAACGCCGATTGAAGTGTACCTATTCTCCTCGTTAAGTTATTTCCTTTTATGATTAAAACTAAAATTTCGCATTTTTTGACTTAATTCTCTTTATTATTAAGCAAGCGATATGTCGTCCGCCGAGAAGTAGGTCGTACACAGCTGGATGGCGCTAGCCTCATTTGTGAAGGTCAGTTGATCTTGCAGAAACGCCAGAACATCGTTGACCAAGAAAGATGGCATCTTCGACCAACGCAGCTTGGGCCGAGCCCAGTCGTTGCTACGCTGACGAATTATTATTTCACAATAAAATAATTTATGTCGGCAAATACGTGCGCTTCGCTCGGCGCATTGCGACTGCCAAATTGTGATAGACTACTTTACTTATGGATATATGTACTTCCCTCTTACATATTATTCTAAAATCCTTTAAATTATTTTACCACAATTAAACTACCCTGTTAGCAAAATTTGTTGCGACAAATATATTTAAAATTTCCACTTATATGTAATAATAATAATATTCTTTATTGCACACAAAAATAACATCGACAAAATAAAATTAAACAAAGACAAATCACAGTACAATAAGGCGGCCTTAATGCTAAAGCAGCATTCTCTTCCAGGCAACCTTTGGGTGATATGTAACACATTTTTATTTTCACGCAGCAAATTTTCTATTATTACAGTAGCTATATTATTCTTGCCCAAAATATACTAATGTTACACATTTTTTCCAAATTGATACACAAAGTATCTAATACGAATCTTTAAAACGTACCCATATTTTAAACAGTTTGGTACAACGTTTATGTTACTCAAATAAATCTTTTGAAGAACCAATACACGAGCGACGTTGCCGGCATTCTAGAGTTTGTTTACTTTTGTGTAAGCTTCGAAGAGGTAGTGTTTACACATATCACGCCTATAATCCCTTGCGGGGTAGGCAGAGCGCAAACAGACGCAAAAACAGACATTCACATCACGCCTGACAAATATTTGAGGGTCATTCGGCAAATTGTGAATCGCCATAATGACAGGTTGTCAGCCCATTGCCTAAAATTGCAATACACACCCTCGAGTCTCTTAGTCACCTCTTACGACTCCCACGTGATGCTAATCTAAGCCGGCATCACACAGCAAGAGGTTGTGTTTACTTGTTTTACATGAATAATATTGTGTTTTAATTAGGAATTATATTGAACAAAACGTTTTTATTGCATTTCCAAGTGTTTTTAATATGACGTTAGAACAATTCAGGTTAAAGAATCTTTATTTCTTATTAAAGACATACAGTCACTTACATAAGAAAAATGTTAATCATAATAGTGTTGTTGCCGTTCACATAACATACGAATACTTATATAAACAGTATTCAAATATTGTGCAAGTTTGGCTTTAAACAAATCTAGATTGGTATTTTTTAATTCTGACGGTAGTTTATTATAAAGCCGTGCTTCCCTCAAAAGTAAACATCTTTTTTCCGTAGTTCGTCCGAGTTTTGGGGACCACGATAAAACTAGCTCTGCGAGATGACCGTTGAGTGATATGTTTTGTTTGTGTGAGTGTGATTGAAGTGTGTATGGATTTGGTTAGGATCTTTTTAACAAGTATGCGTATAGTTGGGCTACGTTCATAAGGCGAGTTTCTTTGAAGATTTTGTCAGTTGATGTAAGATATGGATAATGGAATAATAATTTAATTGCTTTATTTTGTTTTCGTTGTAGTTCTGTTAATTTAGTTTTTGATGCACTTCCCTAATTTTCAATTAAGTATGTTAAGTGTGATTTTATTAAACAGTTATAAACATTGATTCTTATTTTACGTGATATACAACGTACTATGCCCCGGAGAGAACCCATTAATGTTGTTAGTTTGTTTTTTATGTATTATATTTGCATATGCCAGTTTGACTGTTCGTCAAGTCTAAGACCTAAGTATTTTTCATATTTCTTTTGTTGGATTGGAATGTTTTTGATGGTAAGAGGTTGGAATGATGGAATTGGTTTGTTTTTTGCTTTAAATATGACATATGAGGTCTTGGATATATTAACTGGTAGTAGATTCTCCCGAAACCTTTTGTACAAGATATCGAGATCTATTTGAGCATTTCTAATAATTTGATTTATAGATGGTCCGAAATAAAATAGACATGTGTCATCGGCATATAAAGTAAGATGTCCGTGCAAACCTTAGTCCTGAATATTATTAATATATATGAAAAATAGTAATGGTCCCAGTATGGAACCTTGGGGGACCCATAACCTCCATAGGTTACTGCGAGGGCTGAACTCTGCCAATTATCTATTTTAACAACATGTTGTCTATTTGTTAGATACGATTGGAACATTCGTAGTGCATTTTCTTGAATACCAATACTTTGAAGCTTTTTTAATAAAATCTCGTGACTGACGGTATCAAATGCCTTTTTCAGGTCTATGAAGATGCCTAGAACGATGTTTTTGCTGTCGATGTTCTGCTTTATTTTTGTTTCCAAATCGACTGTCGCGGCTAAAGTGTTACTCTTAGATCTAAATCCAAATCGTCGTTTTGATATGAAAATATCTGGGCATTACTCTGGATAGGTCACTTATCTTTAGTAAGAATTGCCAAAACATAAAAAAGAAGGTGCACACTCGGAACAATCTATTAAAGCGCCTTACTTCTACTGGATGGGGAGCAACACCTCATGTTCTGCGGACTACTGGGCTGGCGTTATCCTTTTCTGCAGGCGAGTATGCATGTCCTGTATGGAGCCGTTCAGCTCATGCAAAGCTGGTGGATACAGCCTTAAATGAGACTTGCCGGATCATAACTGGTTGCCTGAAACCGACCCCGGTTAGCCAACTGTACCCACTAGCCGGAATAGCGCCTCCAGTTGTTCGTAGATCTGTGGCTAGCTCCTTTGAAAGAGCAAAGATGGAGTCAGATGCACGGCATCCTTTGCACGACCACATCCCAGTGACACAACGGCTGAAAAGCCGTAATGGCTTTGTTAAGTGCGTCACTCCTCTTTGCACAGACCCCGAACAAGCGAGGTGCAACCTTTGGCAGGAGGGGGTGACCCTACCAGATCCTTTCGTCCCGATTGCTGAGAGCTTGCCGCCTGGCCATAATTTGCCATGGTCGGTTTGGAAATCTTTAAATAGACTTCGGACTCAGACCGGCCGGAGTAAGGAAAACATGACCAAGTGGGGCTTCTTGGAGGGTTCCGATGTAGGTTGTTTGTGTGGTGCAGTTCAAACAATGAACCACCTAACATCGTGTCCTGCGTGCCCTAGCACCTGCACGCAGGACGATCTTATGACAGCGTCTGTCAGCGCTGTCAACGTAGCCAAGTTCTGGGCCGCGACGGTGTAGTGTCTGCCATCGACACGCTAAGAAGAAGAAGATATGAATTGAATGCTGTTTAAGTATGCCTCGAGACGTTTGTGTAGTACTTTTTCGAAAATTTTGGAAATCACTAGTAACACAGAGACTGGGGGTAATTGCCTGGGTCAGTTTTTGTGCCTGATTTATAGACTGGACTAACTTTTGCTATTTTTAATGAGTCGGGGAAAATGCGATCGGTTAATAGTTTATTAAAGGTTTTTGTTAAAGTTTCTAAAATTAATGGCTTAACACATTTGATTGTTTTTGTGTTTACTTCATCTAAACCAATGCTGGAATTGGGATCAAGTTTATCAATTATTTTGCCAATTTCATCGGGACTACATGGTTCAAAAGTTGAAAGACTTGAGGTAATGTTGTTTGTGGTAATATTAATGTTTGTGTGTGCGTTTGAAGGATTGTTTGATTGATCGTTTGTATGAGCGTTGTGTGTTTCTGTTAGTATCTCGTTCGCTAGTTGAAATCCTATTGATGAAAAGTATTAATTAAAAATGTTGCATATGTTAGTAGGATCTGTGACGATGCCGGTTACTCTTTCAAAATTTGGAGGAACACGACTTGATTTGATTTTATTATTGGAGAGATAATTTATTATTTTCCAGGTCTTCTCAGGGTCATTGATATGTTTCGTAAATTCGTTAAAGTAATAGGTGTCTTAAGTGTTCTTTATTTTGTTTTCCACCAGTTTTTTTTCTTCTTCATAAGCTTTTAGGATGGTATCATTGTTCGGATCAGTTTGAAGCTTTGCCCAGATTTCATTTCTCTGTTGGATGCTGTCGATAATGTCCTTATTAATCCAGTCTTGTTGTGGAAGGTTGAGTATTTTGGTTTTCATTATTTTATTTGCCTCTATGTGTTTATTGAGAAGGTTTTCCAAGTGTAGGTATTCATCGCCTGCTTTTTCGATTTTAACTAAATCCATCGTTTGATACAGTTTCTCGTAGTCTAGTGCCTTGTATGTAGTTTGTTGTTTCGGTGGTGGTCGAAACTTCTTGAGTTCCAGGTAGATTTGTCTGTGCTCGGAGAACGGAGTATCTATTATAGTAAGGCTAAACGGTTGATTTTTCAAATTCGTGCTAATATGCGTGACGTGGACGTGGCGTAAATGTCCGTTTTTTCGGCCGTTTATGCTCTGCCTACCCCGCAAGGGATAAAGGCGTGATATATGTATGTATGTATGTATGTGCTAATATGGTCGAAAATTGACTTCCTAGTTGAATCTGTTCTAGTAAAGTATTTACTGTTAATTTTGTTAAGTATTTTATAGCCGTTTTCTTTCAGAATACTCTTATATAGTTAAGAGTCACGTTTTTTCTTTAACAGGTCTATGTTGAAGTCCCCAAAGACCAGGGCTCTGCTGCTCGCTTGCAGCTGTAAGTCCAGAACATCTAGAAAAGCTTTTTGTTTTGTGTTTCCTGGATTGTAAATAACACCTATTTCTAGAGCAAGCTTCTCTAGTTTAACCCAGAGGTAATTATTTCCTTGCGTATACACAGATTTGGACAAACTGTTACTACTTCAAACAGAAAATCAAGGTGATGTTCCCGTGTATTGTTCTGAAAGTGAATCTGAATCGGAAGAACCATCTGTTATAAAGAAGAGAAGTGTAGGTAAATCATGGGTATTGGTATCAAGTTACAAAAATGTTCAGGAAGCGGAAAAAGCGGTGTATGATTAAAAATATAGTTCTTGAAGAATACAAGCAGCACAGCAGAAGGTATAAAAAAGTAAAATCGTTGCAACCAAGTGAAAGCTCGTGGTCCCCAGTGTGCATCACAACTATGTTTACTTTTCGAGGCCACATCTGATGCTGTAATTATTTATCGCCTGGACGCAAATCATGATTACGAGAGTATTAGTAGTAAAAAAAGTACGGCATTTGTCAAAAGACAAAAGAAGATTGCCGTGTGATGCCGGCTTAGAATAGCATCACCCCATTTCTTACCCATGGGTGTCGTAAGAGGCGACTAAGGGTTTCGAGGGTGTGTATTGCAATTTTAAGCGACGGGCTGACAACCTGTCACTATAGTGAGACACAGTTATCTGATTGACCCTCAAACTTTTGTCAGACGTGGTGTTAATATCCGTTGAACGGCCTTTAACGCTCTGCCTTCCCCGTAAGGGATATAGGCGTGATTTATGTATGTATGTATGTATGCAAAAGAAGAAATAAATAAGTTATTTTCATTGCATTTAAAACCGAAGGCCATACTGCACCGTTTAAATCAGACATCCCTGTACCTATTAGTTTGGGAGAGCTTGAGAAATGGCTAATTGATCATTGAGCAATTGTGATCTTCTACTGCGTATATAAGTGTGAGACTTCAATTCTTTTCCGCTTTGGTATCAGAACAAAGTCTTTGCAAAAAATTTCGACAAATATACACACAGACGCTACGTATAAGATTGTATAGCAAGGATTCCCCGTATTCTCTTCTCTTCTCTTCTCTTCTCTTTTCGTGTGAGACACCGAGACATCCAAGGACCCGATGAACCCTGGTGTCAGAGTTTTTCAACCGCCTACTACCTCTAGTAGGACTCTGACATGGTTGTGTTACGACCGCCGTCTAAGTAATCATAGACAGCAACCGGGCCCGACGGTTTAACGTGCCCTCCGAAGCATGGAACGATTTTTTTTCGGACAATCAGTTGGTTCACCCTGCAATGTCCTAGCCAGACCGGCAACACATTCACAAAGTGATAAATATCAACTTTTGTGAGTGTCCCACCGAGAATCGAACCCGGAACCTGTGCGTCGCAGGCAGTCGCACTACCACTGCGCCACATCGGCTGTCAATACCCCGTATTAGTAGTGGGAACTACTGATAAAACCAAAAAAAAATATCCTTTGTGTTTGGAAGTTTCTGTACAGAAAAAAAGAAGATTATAAAATGCTTTTCGAAGAGCTTAAAAGAAGCGTACAAACTGTTTATTCGTTTGTTTTGCAGCCAAAAGATATAATTTGTGATGCAGCCAAGAGTATCCAAAATGCGTTTCTGGAAGTATTTGGAGTTGAGACTACAATCAAAATGTGCTGAGCTCACGCTATAAAGAACATGCCAAAATAATTGGTCAAACTTGCAGAAAAACGTATACAGAAAGATCTTACTACTTTATACTTTATCGAAAGTTCCACATCCAGTAACGTTAAAACGAGCAAAATTGGGAAACATTTGATGACTTCAAGAACTTTGCCTTTACTCACTCGACAGTTGTCTTGCCTTACAACAATTGTGACTTGATAAATGATGAGTGTAGCTGTCCCAATTTTTATAAAAATTATAAATGTAATCACGTTACTTGACTTGCAATCAGGCTCAATTACGTAGCACCACCAGTTCAAGCCAAAAACATAGCAATCGGAGAAAAAAGCAAACGGGGGCGTCCTTCCAAGGCAAAATGCGCTTTATTAGTGCAATAATAATAAAATTGTGAACTGATTATGTGTAATGACAACTTCAACATTGTTATGGTAAAGATTTTTGTTATCACTTTGATTTATTTTTGTTTAAGACTGATTAGTACAAAATAGCTATTTAGATTAGCATTACACTTTTTTAGGTAATAAATTGTAATTAATAAAACTACATTGTAATTTAATTGGGGTTTGCTTTCAATATACTTTGCAGTACATTGTTTGAAGTAAAACTTTAATAAAAATGTTCTTTCAATAAATTAAGTGCATTGTTAGTTTTACATATTTGCAACAGTCATTAAAAAGGAGCTCATTAAGAAATATTTATGTGAGCATATTTTTGTGCACAATCAGTATTTTTGATGGAACAATGGGAAAAATTTATGAAAAAAACGAGAATACATTGAGGTACAGTTAAATACCATCCTTATTACTTTAGTACGGTACTGATAGCTACATGTTGATCTACTTGCTCTCATTTTAGAGTTTGTTTATAAAGTGGAACTAAGATGGACTGGAGACATTTAATTTGGATTTCGTTTGAAATTATTGTTTGATGAAAAATCACTCGATAAAATAATTATTTTGGATAAAGAATTAGATTCACAAAAATATAAAGATTAATTAATTTCTTTGTCAATGGATGACGTTGTTATGATTGGAAGATGTCTCTGGAAAATGGTCAAGTAGAGGGAAGCATATTTTAGTTTATTTTTGCATACGTTTTTGGTGGCACAGTCGGTGGACCGTTGCAAGTAAAATGAAGGAAGTAGCTTCAACATACGTAATGGTTATCAAATTTTGGAAAATATGTATTTATTTTTTACACCTGACTTAGAACAAAAAAATTGAAATAATCGCACTTAAACTTATCCCAGGATCGTACGTAAGTGTGGATCACCCTATTAGGTTCACTAGCTATCTTTCGATATGGCAACGTCGCGCGCGGCCCAGTTATACCTATCAGCTGACTGTGTTCTAGCTTCTACCTACAGCACATGTCAATGACCAGTCCAGGTGAATGACCGCTATTGGTACCGTACCGGGATGCGTGCGGGTGATACCTACAACCATAGACTACAACAACTAAGTACCCATCTCACAAGTACCTACACTTAAACTGCCTCCGTGGTGTAGTGGTTTGATAGTTGGTCTCTTGATTTGATGGTCCCTGTTTCTAGTTTATGCGGAGAGACAAGATTATTTTGTTAATCACGTAGTTGGATTTTTCCCAGTTTGGTTAAGAATTAGCAGCTACTACTAGCATAAGCAAGACATGTAAATGTTTAATCCATAACGGTAACTCGGGATTGTACAGCACCTCGAGTAACCATCTACGTGATCAACTTAAGAATGGTTTTTCTTACAGTTAACAAGAATAACCAGAAAAGATTGATACCCATTTTAAAAGATCAACATTGAAAGGTTTTTCTAATATTCTTTAAAAATAACTAGTAAAGACTTTAATGGCAACTGGAGCCGTTGCTGATATTACCTAAAAAGCCTACACAACCTGCATACAACAGAGGTTGTGATGGTTTGACAACGTCGCGATTAGTTACCGCGTCTTACAGCGCCAGACATAGTGGCGCCAACGATTAAATTTTTAGGCGCCGGCCGCCCGCGCCGCGCCGCCGCCACCGGCACGGCGTGGCGGGAAATTCATCTGCACTGCTAGAAAGCTTTATGTACACAGATGATATGAGGTAGCTCGTATTGCGCGTGCCTGCCCTTCGATGATTTTAACCGAATTATCCTTAAAGTACAACTGCTTTTAAAGTAAAGTAAACGGCAATTTTGTGCGCTTATGAGAGTGGAGCGAAAAATTCAGTAAAGTACCTATGACAGTCAAAGTTGATTAAGCAGTTAAAAAACTTATTTACCAAATCTTTATTTTGTGATGGTACCCTATATATGCAAATAATTAATATATTAACGGTTGGAGTATAAGTACTGCAACATTCAAAATAGCTTCTTCTGGCTAATTCGTTCAAGCCCTTAACATCGTTAAATTTTATACCATTTCTAACCATAATACATGCTCCGCCACGTTTTTGGTCCTTTCGAGAATACTGTGCTGCTACTTCGTAATTATTTAAGTGAATATTCTTTTCCTGATCCGCTTTCACAAATGTTTCTGTGAAGCAAATAACGTCAGGTTTGGTATGTAGTTTAATTTGAGACAGCGCTATCTCAATATACTCTCTCTTAGATAATAAGCCTTGGATGTTTTGGTGTAATAATGTAAAGCTTAGTTTAGTCTCGAAAAAATTTTTGTTCACAACTTTTACCCTGCATTGATCCAGGTGATGACGGTATTCTTGACTCTATACGCTTTGAAATAATAGGAAAGTAGTAGGGTATGGTGCCTTTCCTTGCCACTATTCCGCCAGTGTCAGTGTCAGTGTTCTCTTAGCGGTAATGAAATATTTGTTTGTTTATTACATTCAGTGGTGGGGATAAATTTTTTATTTACAATATTTTTTATATTTTTATATGTCAGATATCTTAATTTATATTCTGCGTAGTCAATTTCGATATTAATTTTATTGCATAAATAATTTAAATAATCGTTATTCGTCATTAAGTAATTAGGTTCTAGTACAAAACAGTTTTCAAAATGTTTCGTCCAAATTTTAATTTCTGAGTTTAATTTATGTTCATTGAGATAAATGTTGCTGTTTACTGCGCTTAAGATAATAGGTATGTTTTCAAACTTTCTTATAGCAACACACATATTAGAATGAAGCACTTGGATGTTTTTATCGTGTTTACCCATTCCTAAAACTACAATATCTTTTTCCGACATTATCTCCGAAAATGAATCAATATAAGATAAGATCTGTGTACTGTCTGCGTGCGACATAATAAATGCTGAAGCTGAATAGTTGTCGTTCCAGTGTCCTTTGCGCGAGTCTTGAATAGATGCTGCCAACCCTCTTAATGATTCGTCACCAATTATGAAAATTTTTCTTCTTGTAGGCGTCGGAGTCCTCGGTCTTGAGTTTAAAGTACTTTCCCGGAAGTTATCTTCACTACCTATTTGACTTAGCGGCAGATCATCGTCCGAAATCATATCTGAGAGTGGTGTACCAAACTGTGCAGGAGAGTTAGTCGCTTTAGATGCTATAGGAGAAAACATAAGTTTAGATGTTTGTGCATTTTGAATGATGTTGTTTTGTCTACTTTTGTTAGAAACATTCGAGTTCGGAGTTTTACATATTTTGGTGAGTACGTCTATGTTTGATTCATATTGTTTGAGTTTGTTTTGTAACATCTCATTTTCTTGGAGTAATTGAGTGGTAAACCGATCGAGTTTCTGATATTTTTCCTCCAGCTTACGCAATGCCTCTCTCATTCTAATTTCTTCATCAGAGCTACTTTTCCCTAGCCTAGCTTCAGGGCAACTTCTGTTGTGGACTATTGTTGACGGTATTGAATAGTCCAGGTGGTCCAGGTCAACTTCTGATAGTCCTTCAAACTAATTTTGTACAGGTATATTCGATTGAACGTGTGTATCATCGTTTGCTAGTAAGGCCGACGCTTGGGTTGTTTCATTTACGCTTGGTGGGGTGGTTGAACCAGGTGATTCTGACGTTTGCGTGTTGGGTGTAGAGATCAAAGAAGATGTTTTAGGTGTTGATGATGATGGCTCAGATGGGGGTTGAATTTTAATTTTCTTTTTAGATTTCTTGCTTTTTTTAATATTTTCAAAGGCCTTTTGGCGACATTCCATGCACTTCCATTCTGCTTTTTGAATTAATGTCATAATATTATATCTTCTTTCAGCATTCACACAAGCCAGGTGGAAATAGTGCTTGCAGATTGAGCAAGTGAGATAATGTGCTTCTTCTATTAACTTGGAACATCGTTCTAGTCCACAGTATTTAATTTTATTATTTAGTTTTTTTGGACGAGGTGCTGACATCTTGATAATGATTATTATTAAAGTTGTAGGTATTTGTCTGATTGGCAAGTATCGGAATTGTAGCCTAGCAGTGGCGGCGGCACGGCGGCAGCGGTGTTGTCGTAGCAGTATAATAATTTTCATAAAAGTAAAAGACAAAAGAGATATTACTCCGCTTGGTCTCGAACTTCCGTCTCGCGTTGTGAAAGGCCAGCGGCTCTACCGCTCGGCTATCGGCGCAGTGAAATGAACAGCGAAATACTGGTAGTACTCTCGAGACCTCTACGTCTCTTTTACGCTGTAGTGCGTGTCCGTTCACAAGGTCAACCAGTTCCTCGGTCACTGACCCTAAATATGAGCCGACTTACGCTTGGCACGCTGCTTGGAGTCGAACATTGAGATAGGTCATGGTCCAAAAATCACCGTTTTTTATTCACTTTTGAATTAATTTTGTGAATATCTTCTATAATAAGTAGCCGATTTTTACACAGTTTGCACCATCCAATAGATTGTGTTAAACACTACACAAAGACTATTATTTCACGTCCGAAATATCAAAATGAACTACTAAAATATTTATATACTGAACTAGCGGTTTAACGTAGGTGTGCTCACAAGCGAGTCCGAGGACAACTCGGACTACAGTTTAAACCTACAGATGTTAACAGCTATAATGAAGTAATAGTAATGAGTAATTTAAAACATGCACAGCGTAAAGCTTCTAAAATAAAAGTTAAATTTTACTCAGGTGATTACGTTAGAATTAGTAAGTATAAAACTTACTTTGAGAAGGGCTATACTCCAAATTGGTCAACGGAGTTATTTAAAATTAAAAACGTTAATTATACTAACCCTGTTACGTATTGTTTAGAGGATCTACACGAACAACCTATACTGGGTTATTTTTATGAGCAAGAGCTTCAAAAAACTCAGTACCCTAATATAGTTGAAAAAGTGCTAAGAAAAACAAAAGATAAGATTTTTGTCAAGTGGTTAGGACTACCTGAAAGTGTAAATAGCTGGATAAATATAAAGGAAGTGGTTTAACTTTCAAAGTTAAATTACGTGCGGCAATAGAAGGAGAAAGACTTGTTAATAACATCATAAATAAATTACCCTTCGAAGTGCATTTACCTGGATACAATTATTGTGGTCCTGGGACAAAGTTACGAAAACGTTTATCGAGAGGAGATAAGGGCATTAACGAATTAGGCGAAGCTTGTTAACATCACGACATAGCTTACGCAAATAACACAGATTTAGCTAATCGTCACAAAGCGGATTTAGAGCTATTAGACATGGCGCAGAGAAGAACTCGTTCAAAAACTGCTGGAAAAGGTGAAAAACTAGCATCCTGATTAGTGAGCAAATCATTAATAAAATTCGCGCTGACTTAAAGAAAACTAAACCCTGCAGTAAACAGTTTGCGATTAAATTTGCTTATAATGCAGCGAAAAAATATATTTCAAAGAACAAAGTACGTTTGCCAAGAGTTATACCACTACATAAAACTGGAGGGATTTTGCCGTTGATCCGCATTTTCGCTGGATTGTCAGCCTTGGGAACTTTAGCTGGTGGGGCGGCAGGTATTGCGAAAACTGTTAACGAAGCCGTGTGATGCCGGCCTAGACTAGCATCACCCCATTTCTTACCCATGGGTGTCGTAAGAGCCGACTAAGGGACTCGAGGGTGTGTATTGCAATTTTAGGCGACGGGCTGACAACCTGTCACTATAGTGAAACACAGTTATCTGATTGACCCTCAAACTTTTGTCAGACGTGGTGTTAATATCCGTTTTACGGCCGTTAACGCTCTGCCTACCCCGTAAGGGATATAGGCGTGATTTATGTATGTATGTATGTATGTATGTTAACGATTACAAATCGGCTCAAGAAAACTTACGTGAATCTCAGCGACATAATAAAGCTATGGAAGCATTAACAATAGGAAAAGGTCTCTATATTAAACCTTATAAAAAGGGGAATGTATTATTAACAAAACTCAAAAAAACTAAATCAAAGGCTACCAAATCGTGCTCTTTCCAATTACGATATATTAAAGAATGCTAGAAACATACCGTTCTTTAGAGGTGTTTTTATGAGAAATACTTTACCTAAAAAGCCTAAAAGAATAGAATGTGGAATAGTTAACCTTGACAAGTCTACAAGTGGGGGGACGCATTGGGTAGCCTACATTAAGTATAATAGGTACTGTGAATATTTTGATAGCTTCGGTAATTTAAAACTTCCTTTTGAATTAATTAATTATCTGAAGGATTATTCAATTTATTATAATTATACAAAGTATCAAACGTTCAATGCTGTTTATTGTGGTCACTTGTGTCTTCAGTACTTACGAAGTTTTTGGAAAAATAAAATATAAATTACTATTGATCATCTTGTTTTTATCATTTACAAAATGTCTTTCACTCTGTCCATTACTGGAAATCAGTCGATATTATCATCAATCTATTCACCTCCTTTACAATAAGAGGGTGATTATGAGTGCGCTCTGTTACATTTTTGTACTTTTAATTCATTTCCAAATGTAACTACAAATAATAATAAATTTTACTACGGTAAAGATGTCGTAGAGCTGCCAGAAGGAACATATGAACTTCAAGATATTGACGATTACCTGAAAACTCATTTCAGAGATACGACATTAAAATTACATTGTAACAATAACACATTGAAAACTTCGATCTTCTGTTCTAAAGATATAAATTTTGAAAAAGATAAAACGCTCGGAAACCTATAAGGATTTGACCGAAAAGTTCTTGAAGCAAATATATTACACGAATCACAGTTACCTGTAAACATTTTGACAACAACACTGGTGCGGATCGGATGTGACATAATAAGTGGCACATTTACTTACGGAAAATCAAGTCATATTATTCATGAGTTTGCACCTAATGTGCCACCTGGTTATAGAATTATAGAAGTTGCATAAATATAAGAATATTAGACGCTGGCAACAACTTAATCAATCGACGTGGTGAAGAAGTTCAAATATATATCCAACTTAAGAAAAAATGATTAAATATAGTAATAAATACTCACCATCACCGAGCAAACTCCACAGTACTTCTTTTGCAATCAAAAAAGGAAGACCTTATCCTAAAAAGCCGAAGAATATCCGAAAACCAAAGACTTCTGAACTAACTAACGAGAACAAATTATACCTAAAAAGCGTAGGTTTACTAAAATGAATATTTTAAATGTTTCTAGTACACTTGCTTTTGATAACAGCATAGATGGAATCGAGTTTCATTCTTATAAACCATACGTCACCAGCTTTAACAGAAACGATGAAATTAGAATTCCGATTAACCAGCAAGATTTATATGTATTACCATCTGCTAGTACACTTAATTTAGAAGGTTCCGTCAATATCATCGCAAAAGAGACAAATGAAAAAGTGAATAGTGTAAATTTTACTAACAACCCATTAATGTACCTCTTTCAAGATATTCGTTACGAGTAAAATGGTGTTGAAATAGATAAAGTGAAAAATGCTGGTATAACTACAACTTTAAAATCCTTTTTGTCTATGAATGATAGTGAATCACGAATGTCTAAAGCATGGGGTTGGGATATCGAAGGCACAAAAAATACAAATAATGGAACCTTTTCTGCATCTATTCCACTTGGTAATATACTCGGTTTTGCTGAAGACTACAAGAAAGTTGTAATGAATTGTAAACATGAACTTATTTTGCTCCGTAGTAATACAAATCTTAATACTTTGAAAATTAGTACAAATGAAATTGTTGATGATATTGTTATAAATTAAATAGTTTGGCGTGTCTCGCATGTAAAAGTGTCAGATAAAGAAAAGATTAATTTACTTAGACTGTTAGAAAAAGACAGACCAATTCAGGTTGCTTTCCGAAATTGGGATTTATACGAATATCCATTGCTGCCTATGACTACAAACCATACATGGTCTGTCAAAACATCATCCCAAATAGAAAAGCCGCGTTTTGTTGTTATAGCATTACAGACAAACAGAAAAAATAGCGGGACTGCGGATATGTCACAATTCGATCACTGTGATTTGCGAGATGTTAATAGTACATTACGTCACAGGCCGAGTATAAAGCAATTTCCGGTGGAGTGTCATTGGAAGGCCGAGACGAAGTCGAGGCCTTCTAAAGTAAACGAGACCAGAAATTGTTATTTCGGCCGTGGATTGTACATAACTTTTCTCTCATTTGCAAGGAAATAACAATAATAATACAGTAATTTTAGAAAATAATTAATTTATTATGAAAGATAGAATTATGAAGCGACACTTAATTCATGTTGAAAGTAATGTTACAGTTTGTACAATTAGTTAAAAAATGGAACGCGCGCGGTATAAGTGTTCCTGAACATGGTATTGTGTACCATAAAACACCTAAATACAAAAGTGTGAAGTTAAAGAACCTTTTTTTTCCGGCCTAGTCCGGAAAAAACTATTACAGTCCCTGCGCCTTGACTACATAAATGAGCCCATTGACGTATTCTTTTTTTAAAGTAATGAAGCCATTTCCGAGCAAATTGGAGAAAACTATATTAAAACTCAACATACTTTCCATATCCCTTTCAGAACGAATTGTAACAAACTTGCGTTCAACTTAGAAAAAATCCTGACGCCAAACTATTCAATTTTACCACGCCGACACGGACTCGATCGTTCGTGCGTTTTCCATACTTTGTATGAAAAGTTAAATTTCGCGGGTGTTTTGCAATTGGTGGGTTTAGTCATGTGTTCAAGATGGCCCTGTACGTCACGGACGAGCGCGGTCGCAGTAAGTATTAATTTTAATTGGTTTTAACGTACAACTTTCAATTGTTTTTATTAAATTGAGTGTTTTAACCATTTTTCTTTCTGTTTGCGATTAAATATTTAAGAAATCAGTAGTTTTGTAGTGGCACGAGGCTCTCAAATTTTTAACGCACGATCGTGCGGTTCCGTTTTTATTTAAACCAAAGCGGGTAGATTTTCTTACATTTATTTTGTATCGTTTTCTTTGCAGGAAGGCCTTTAAATGAAAATCTTGTTTACGAAGTATTGGGAGATGGCAACCAATCGGACTTGGATATGTCAGATGATGAAATTAGGCCAGATAATCTGGTCCCTGAACCAACTATTGACGCTGACATTGAGCCAGAAGATGAGGAAGAGGATTCAGATCCCGAGATGGAGATGCCCCTGGCTCAAGTAGGCGAAAGGTTGCAAGTACTTCGTAATATCAGACATGAAAATGAAAATCGAGCTCGAAACTGCAACCAAGCTAGACAACAAAGGAAGCGACCTAGGATTTGGAGACAAGCTGACTATGCTGACAAACCCCATGAATACCCTGATGTTAGTAGCTCGAATGCCGAAGAATTATCGCCTCTGCAGTACTTAGGGTCTTATTTTAAGGACGATTTCTATGAAAATGTGGCCAGTTGCACCAATTTATACTACATGCGTAAAACTGGACGTGTATTGAACACTAGCAGTCAGGAGATACGGAAGTTATTTGGCATTTTTTTAGTTATGGGCTGTATTCCTTACCCTCGTATTCACATGTATTGGCGATCTGGTACACGGCTAGAAATTATTGCGAATAACATGTCACGCGACCGCTTCTTCCAGCTTCGAAACAACATACACGTGGTAGAATCAGATGAACCACCTGAAGAGAATACAAACCCTCTGTGGAAAGTTCAGCCTATGCTAACAACTGTTAGAAATGCCTGCTTGAACATTGAAAGGAGCCCTGGATATTACTCGATCGATGAGCAAATGATACCATTCACAGGAAAATGTAGATTTAGGGTGGTTGTTAAAAACAAACCAAGACCTGTGGGCCTCAAAAACTTTGTTATAACAACGAGTGACGGTCTGATGCTAGATTTTGCTATCTATTACCCCCAGAACCCAACATTTTCAGATCGGTCATTAGGTGAAGGGCCTGCGGTTATCCTAGCATTGGCGGAAAATGTTCCTCCACACAGTTGCCTTTTCTTTGATAGATATTTCAATACGATTCTTCTCTTAGATCGCCTTTCAGAAATGCACATACACGGCACAGGAACCATTATGTTGAACCGCATTCCAGATCACAAAAAACTAGATCTAAAAAAGGATACATCATTGAAACGCGGTGACATCTTGCAGTACAGATCAAAGGATGTAGCTCTTGTAAAATGGAAAGACAACAAGGGAGTTCTCATGGCTTCTAATTGCACAGGAGGAAATCAAACGTCTACTGTACCGCGATGGGATAGAAAGCAGAAGGCATATATTCCAGTTTCTGCTCCTCAGATTGTAATGAACTATAACAAACACATGGGTGGTGTAGATGTTCTAGACCAGATGATCGAATATTACAGGACCTTTCAGAAAACAAAAAAGTGGACCGTTAAAGTAATTGTTCATTTTCTGGATTTAGCCGTTGCCAATTCTTGGCGGCATTACAAAATCGATTGCGACAAGAATCATGGACGGGGCAAAGCTAAAGATTTACTCTGGTTCAGAATGAACCTGGCTGACGCTTTGATTTTCTCGATTCAGAATCAGGAAGATGCCATGAACTACGAATGTGAACCATTGGCTGCTACAAGTACAATCAGATACAAACCTGCAATTGCGCCTTCTTTTGACAAGCGGTTTGACAACGTCAAACACCTGCCAGTTTTTGACGATTTGACTCGCGGCAGAAAATGTAGAAATGAGCGCTGTTCATCCACTACAAAAGTACGATGCACAAAATGTAATGAGTACTTATGCATACTTAGGAATCAGAACTGTTTTGCCGAGTACCATACAAAATGAGTATTATTACAAAAAACTACGTTGCACTTCTTTATTGTATTTTGTTTTTGAAATATTTTGTAAACTTTTGACTGTTTTTTGATAGACCAAAGCTAATTGCTCAATTTATTGCGGTAAAAGACTGTTCTTAGTATTTATAACTATTTATAATTACTACAAGACTGAATAAATATGGTACAAATAGTAAGTAAAATAGTAATAGTAACAGTAATTTGTTATATTTGTACAATTGTGACAAAATAATTAAAATTTGATTACATATAAGCACCTGAAACATTTTGTTTTCTTGCTATGCACGATACTGCGCTTGTACTTTAAAATCGGGAACGCACGTACGTGCGGGGGGGGTTCCTAGGAATTGGTAAAGGGGGGATTTTTTTAAATATTTTTTTTGGATATATTTTATGTCCTAGTTAAATTATTTTCAATTTTTTTGTTAAGTTTAACTTTTTTTTTTCGTTCTGTAAGGGATATGAAAGTCTTTACATAAATTTCAATGAAAACAGAATTGCCTTATTATATGAGAAATATGTTAGATTTCAACAGTCTTACTTTAACCGTGAGAGAGTTGAGCCCCTTCTAAGTCTCAAGCAATTCAAAGACCTAGCAACATTATTTGTTTTTGATTGTTCACGACAAAGCGATGGTTTGAAGACGGGTCCTGTGATCAATGTGCGAGTTGAAATAGAAAGCAATACAGAAATTCCTGATCAAACTTTAGCATATTGTTTAATCTTTAACGATAGTATAGTAGAATACAAACCGCTGAGCAGTATAGGTAAGAAAATATCATGAACGTTCTGTTCTCGTAGTTGATGTGCAGGGTTTTAAAAACTTGAATAATGAATTCATTATTAAGGAGTTCGCTATAGCTAGCAAGGAGCATACGCAAGTGTTTTTAATTAAACCCCCTTTTTCTTTTGTTAAATTATCTAGAGATGAAAAAAGGACGTGTGTTATGGATAGAAAAAAATCGTGGTATTAAGTGGAGTGAGGGATATATCGATCCAAGAGAATTGGAAAGGATTATAAAACTGTTTTCATATAACAAAAATATTTTAGTAAAAGGCGAGGAAAAAGTTGAATGGATTAAAGGGCTGTGTGAAAACTCTCAAGTTGTAGATGTAGGAAGCAAAGGTTGTCCTAATCTTTCAAGTCTCCATAAGGCATTTTGTGACAGTGTATCTAATTTTAACTGTTTCATCCATTCAAAGCAATGTGCACTTAAAAATGTAATTTGTATTAAGAAATGGTATGTTGAAAATAATATTTTTGAGTTTGATATTTTTAAATAAAAATGTGTGAAAAATATATTCATGTTTTTTATTTCCTTTCAATAGAGCATCTTTTTACCAGTGAAGTAATTTTAACCTTTAAATTAGGTATCACGTCAAGCGTAGATTCAAAAAAATAGCAGTCACCAGTAAAAAATACTATATTGCAAGATTACTTTGAAGAAAAAACAAAAATTCTTATTAAAACGTTTATTTACAAACTTAAATATTTACATGGCATTTCGGCTACCTAATGTTTTAGATATCTTATTAACTAAATATTCAGTTTCCTCTAATATTTCATCTACGGGGTGATACGCCACGTACTGTGCACTTAGCACAGCAGCTTCGTCGTCGCTATCGTCACCGCCGGTAGCAGGTGCTGTCAATTCTTTGCCCATGCTGGATTTTCCGCTTATGTCGTACACCTATATTTTAATCAAGTGATGTCCTTTCTTATTGCTCCTCGATTTGATATAAGTCAACTCATTGTTCCTTTTACCAAATGATTTATTTTGTGTCTTTGTTTTAGACACTTTTTTGACTGATTTCTTCTTCTTTCTTGATGTATTTTCTTGTATTTCTTTGTTTCGTAGCTCCATGTAGGATTCTTCAAAAGATACCAGAGGTTCTTGACTGTAGTTAAACTCGGAAGACGTTACAGGAGTGACTGCTGACATGATGAAACTTTCTGTAAAGACATAAACATCTTATATTATTTTATATTGCGATAGAACAAATACAAAAAAAAAACACAAAAATATGAATATGTACCTTTTTTAGTTGCAAGGTGAAGTATGTAGGTATTTAATTTATCGTTTCTGTCCGTCCGTGTCCATCCGTTACTCGTCTCGCACTGTGAAGACCGACTCCTGATTTTGGTTTAACTGTTACAATGTATTGAAAATAACTTATACATTTTTCTCCAAATTAAACCTTATTCCAAAAAATTCAAAGACTTTAATCTAACCAGACTAGAAACAAATTCACAGAGAGATAAATATCAACTTTGTGAGTGCTCTACCGGGAATCGAACCCGGAACCTTTGCGTCGCAGGCGGTCGCACTAACCACCGCGCCACATCGGCCGTCAACAACGTTAATAAATAAGTAAATAACTTACGCGTCTGAAATCAGCTCGATCGCCTAGTTCCCGTGACACATAGTGATTTTATTTCCACATGATTAGACTTGTCCTTATACTCAGCTATTTCAATTTTTATATTATATTAAGGAACACTTTCTCCAGCAACCACCATGTAAATGTAAAAAGAAATAGACGACATTTTAAATTATCACTAGTTGCTAGTGATCCTTCCACACAAAAGACTGACAAGCAAATGGAACAATAGGCTGGAAAAAATACTTGTCTTGCATCACTTTATTAACATGTTTGAACATGAAATTGACGATATAACAATTTTCGAATGCAAGCCGTGTAAATTGATCTAATTATTCACGTCACTCATAAATATGTCACGTTAATGGAATCGAATTTCACTACCTAAAAAAGAAATCCAGCAATAATGATCTACCTTTCAATGAGATGGGTACTATTGTATTGTGTAGCAGCACATCAACTTACTACTTTGTGAGATCAAATTATACTGGTTTTAAATTGTTGAGAATCCTTAATTTGGTAGGTTGGTGTGCTGCTGATAGATGTATCTTTATAATTCTAGGTAGCGCTGTTTGGTTAAGTATTTACGTATGCGGTGATAGTGTATGAAATTAAACAATCAAACTCAGCTCCGGTTCTTGATGCCTTTGTTTTTATGGCATGGAAATTAGCGTCATTTTGCATGTTCAACAGGAGCCGAACTTAGCTGTTCAAGTTGTTTTTTATATTGAATTATCATGATATTGTAGGGTTTGACTTTGAGAATAGAAACACGTTTTATTATTGCTCAGTACTTTTATAATTATTATTTTTTCAATTTGTAACATTGCACCTTATAAGTATTGCACATTACATTGCACCTTACAATACGCTTTACATTACACAAACATGTTTATACATGTACATACATGTAAATGAATCAAAAGATTTCAACCTGAGCCACTTTTATGAACCATATTTGACAGCCGTCAAATCAACCTTCTGTCTTAGCATCAACGTGAATCTGATAGTTGAAAAATATGGGTTTTAAGAGTGGTGTAGATGTATTATATTCTACCTAATAATTTATATCAAGCCTGATTTATGTCCCCACGACAGAGTTGACACTTTATCATTCAAAACTATTCTTTTATCATCATTTGAAGACAAAGCCACCTTATCTACTGATTGTGTAAAAATCTGATGTTTCAATGATTTACAAATTATATTCTTTTTAAGGATAGAAGTATTATTTTGCAAAACGTCTTTGTAGTCCTTTAAGCGTAACTTTTTTACTGCTGCTTTCTTGGTTCCTTTTGCTTTTTTAATTTCATTATTGACAATTTTGATACAATACAATTTGGACCGTAACCCTACAAATTCAGTTATGATTTGACCACCCATTTCGTCTTTAAATAAACCAGGAACTTTTTTGTCAAATTTAAAATTAATGCCAAATAAATTATTTTCACCGTAATTACTGGTATCAAAGTATGCATTAAAATTTAATTTTATATCTTCATATATGTCTTTGGTATGAATAGAGTATAAAAAACTATCGGTACCTATCTGTGTAACAAAATTCAATATTTGACTTATAAAACGGTTTCATTACAGAATAGTGAAAGTCGTACATATGACTTTTAGAAATTTCAAGGACAGTAAAACCAATATAGATAGGTTTGTCAAGATAAATTGTTTCTGGTTTAAATTGAATGCCAACGAAATTTTCAGAAAATACTGTGGAGCTGTGATAATTAGGTCGGGCAATAAGTTGTTCTGCTGTCGACTGTTTTTTAGTTACATTGTGATTGTCACTCCATTCAATTCAATTCAATTCTTTATTAATAATAAACTTAATTACAAATAGGTACACTTATACAAAATAGTAATGTGGCTTGTCCATTTCCTGAACTAAGAATGATAATTCCTGTATCTCAGGTAAATGTATAGCCGACATTACTATAATTTTATAATGAAATTTACTATAGTATACAAAACAAATAAACTTAAATAAACTTTACAATAAACCCTATTTCAGGCAACAAAGCCCATATAAAATAAAATAAAACAATAAAATATGACCTAAAATCTAACACAAATACTATAAATACAATACAATAACGTGACTTAAATAAAGCTAAATAGGCACTTTAGGCGACGGCGACGCACGTTGCACAGGGGGTCGATAGCGCCTAAATACGACTCCCTGTGGCCAGAAATCTGTTTGCATGAATTCGCATACGTATTTCCGAGGAACCGACAAAACAAAAGACCTAAAATTTGTTGAAATTTTAGAGTCCAGCTGTCGGATTTCCAGGGTCAATCCGGCGGGGATTCGTGACGGATCCTGGCGTAGCTTTACCATCTTCTTTAGGTGTTGTATGATGTCCTCCGGTGTCGTCTCTCTGTCTAGCCGGGACACATACAGCTGTGCGATGGGTTCGGCAGCCTTAAGCGTTGTTGAGGCTGCAGTTACGGTGCCGCGTTTATTGCGGTTGCGACAAAGTCGACGCTTCCTGGGTTCTACCAGAGTGAAGCCTTCCTCGTCTACAATCGCTTTAGACGCGACATTATTTTCGTTCGCCACAGGACTTGTCTTCTGCTTCCGCTTTTGCATCAGGGTAGGCGCAGACTGTCGCTTGCGGCGATGGCGGCGAGTCTTCTGCGGTGGTACGTCCTTTTGCTTCCCAGGTATAAAGGGAGCAGCATCGGGATGTAGCGCAGGCTCGGGGCGGGACGGTTGAGGCGGCAGTGTGTTGTTGACGCTCTTCCTATCAGCTGCGGGGTCGCTGACACGCAGCGTATCGGGCTGTTGTTGAGTTGCTGGGCGCGGGGAATTGCTGACCGGTGCGGTTTCATGTTGCACGGCGGCGTCGCGCTGCCTATTTGTGCACGCTGCTGGCGGAGTCGCTGACGCGGCGTTTTGCCCACGTAATGAGGTCAACTCGCGTCGCAGCTCGGCACTTACTTGCTCAGCGGTCACCCACTTTTGTTTTAGATCCTTGATGTCGGATTTAAGCAACACGATGTCCTTAAGCAGCGTGGTGACGTCGACGTGGTCAAACGTCACTGGCGGCAGCTTATTAATTTCTCGTGCTACATACGTCGGGACGTCATCGGGATCTTCGTTCTTGAACACCCGAAAGATATCCCGGATGTTCTTCGTGCCGCTGCCCTCCTTGTTGCGCATGGTGAGACGTACATGCTTGGGCTCAGCAGTTTCGTTCAGGTGTACCATGGCCGTGTAGATGTCAACGTCGGAGTAGCTGGTGAGGCAGATCTGCTCCAGGCTGACCTCGTCCATAACATCCAGCTTGTTCTGCACGAACGCCAACAGCTCGTCAACCACGATAGTATCACTACGCTTGGATAGCGCCATTACGATAATCACAAATAAAAATCGCTTATTTGCAATTTGCTGCGTCGATACAGCCGACGAATATAGTTACGTCCGACTGCATCGGGGCTTCGATGACAACTCCTACTTGATTTACTAATTTTACGTTTAATATTTTTTCAACATCTTCAAGTGTCTTTCCGAAGATAGCGTTAATTTAAAAAAGTCTTGTTCAAATTGCGAGTTTGCTTTTGTTAGTAGCTCGGTATTTAAGTCAACATACTGTTTTAAATAGGGACTTTGCTGAAATTGTATGGCCCTGTGAATCTTTTTTAATAATAAAACCTTTTGGCAAGCAAATTTTTAAATGTTGATAATGGATGATATATCTATACTTGTCATACAAGTTTGGAATCAACTTAGCATTTTTCGACCAAGGTGAAATAAATTTCTGAGATCATTTTCAAAGATCGTTGTGTAAATCATGAAGATGTTCGGGATATTCTAAATCGACTTCAAATATGTTACCAATGTCACAGTCGTTAGGCATCTTTAGTTTATCACATGAATTAAAGTTAACAGTTTCAAGAAGTTTAAAATCTGAGTATGGCAAGTAAGAACACATTGCGCAACCGTATAAATTAATACAGTCGATATAAATGATAAAGTTATCAGGTGCGTTGGGGTCATAACCAGAAAGGTATTTATTGTTAGCTCTTCCATGACGCTTGCAGCATAAGCAAATTTCACCACGAATACCGCTTTGAATCATTCTAAGTATTTCCAAATCATGAATAAGTTCCAATTTAACTTTTGTCATTAGTAACATAGCATCAAAGCTGAGACATGGGGCTGTTACATGGAATGCTGGATCTAACCTATAGTGTTTTTTACAAGTTCGTCGGAATTTTTGAAAGATATCACAGATCAGCAAGGTGTCAGATTTCAAATATTCCATTGTATAGGTATTCAGGTCTTTAATATTTAACTTCTGCCAGACTGTACATGCGTGATTATATTCTGATTCTGAAATAATTTCATCTGTCAAGCTACTATAAAACTTTTCGCGCGGTGGTAACAGAGTTTCATTATAAGATTCCCAGTTATCCATATACTCGTAAGGATATACGCCTTTTGTTTTCATCAGGTTGAATATTTCTTTTTCAGAATAAAAGCGTTGTAAGTGAATAAAATCCTCATCATTTAAAGTATCTGCCAATTTCTCTAAACTTGTTCCTAAGAATTTAAATGAATCTACAAAACGAACTGGCATATAAATTGGTTTATTTTTATCATCTCGTCCCATAGTAAAAAAAAATTGTGAATGAAAATATAGTTTTCCTTATTCTTTGCGATAACACTTATATTTCCTGGTGTCTCACCAAGCTCTCTAATAAAAATGTGACTATCTTAGCCCGACAAATTATGAAAAAATATAGGAACAAACTTTGAACAAGCAAAACGAAGATTGCAGTATGAATGTGCAGCCCCACGGTACCTGCCTGTTAGGTGACAATGGTCTTTTACTTTATCTTCAAATAAAATTTTACCACATATATGACAATCATCACATTTCAAAAAGCTTTTCATTTCTAATTTAGTAAGTGGCATCATCTTTAGAGGTGCATTTAATATGTTGTGAATTTTTGACACATTCTCTTTAAGATATTTAATTAACTTATCAACACAGTCTGGACCGTGGTAAGATACATATTTATTTAGAGAGTTGTCATACGAACACACAATGTAGTAAGCAAAAGCAGAAGGTATGTGTTTTTGAACATTTCATATTTGGAAGTTAATTTATCAGTATTCTTTTGAAGTAATGACTCAAAATCAGCGTTAATAACAAATGGCATATCTTGAAGTCTTTCGAAATGATTAAACTGTAAAAGTTCTCCCTTTTCTGGCAAGACGGTTTTTACTCCGCCGCATTTGTGATCATTAAGTTTACTCTCGTTAGAAAAAAATAACATGCAATCATCGCAGAGAAATATTTTACCATGATGTTTTGATACTTGTGCACTAATTAGTCTACTTAAATTGTTTATCAAACAGTAATGCGAACGTTGTTCATTTTCGATCAACAATAAAATTACACGTGTTTTTCTTTTTTTTTTGGTTTTGTACAAAGGGCCCACTACAGTCGTATTATTTTTAAGACCATATATATTTACGCTGAAATCTGAATTATATTTTTCAAATATTTTAACATCTGATAAGCCAACAGGAAATGTCATATTTTTTGAATCAAGAAAAGAGTTAAAATTCGGATAGCTCGAAGTTTTGTTTCCATTGTTTTTTGCTGGAAATAGTGCAGCCATTATACAATACAAGAAACAAAACTGATCATTATTTTGAATATTTAAGCAAGCTCGTTTAAGTTTGATATTTTTTGGCAAATCTATAAAAGATGAAGCCCTTAAAGTGTTGTATTTGTTTATATTTACTTCTAAGTAAATATTTTTTACAAAATGCCAGCCACTGTCTCTTTCTTGAAACTCGTCAACTTTAGTAGAAATTGTGTTTATTTTAATTGACTTTGTTGTACAATTCCTTAAAATCATAATTTTTATGAATTACTATATTCTCTGTAGCAAAAGATTTAACTTCCAGGTTATAATTTTTCGGTAAAGTGAACTCAGCAAACAATTCAAAGTTAACTTTAATGATATCAAAAGCAGCAAGTCGTGCGTCGACAAGCTGACGAATGCGTGCACGTTGAGAGTGTAAGAAAAAGGCATCGCTGTATGTTCGGTGTCCGTGCGGCCTACTTTATAGCTAGCTATGCGGTTACGGAATACATTGCATACCTTTTCTATGCCTTCACATTCTTGAAAAGAACTATTATTTTTATGAGATCTACTTTGTAAATGAGCCGAAAAAGCTATACTCGCAACAAAAACATCGCAAATTGAACAATATACAGATCTTTTGGACATGGCTGGTAAAGATATAAAGTCAAAATGATAATATCAACTCTGTAGTACGTAAGGTGCTAATAAGTAACTTGAGTGCAAAAAATAAGAAAAAAAGTACTTTCGAAGTGTAAGTGAAATTGAAATTACTTATTCAGATTTCTTATCGACATAGAAAATACCTTCTTCACGAAACTGCGCTCTACAATGCTTCAAAAATTCACGCAACGGTCCTAGTTCAGGAGCATCGCGATCAACTTGATATTTTAAGGCAAGCGATGCCTTCTCGTGTCGCTTCAATGGGTGGACCCCCTTAAGTTCGTTACAGTGGTATAACTTCACCTCAACTAGCAAATCTCCAGGGCGTTCCGTGTAGCGGCGCACGACGCCGTCAGCCACGCGCTTGGAGTATGCTGAGCGGATGCGATCGTCTGCTCGCTTTACAGGCTCTGCTTCGTCGTCACTGCTCATGCCAAGCAGAGTCCAGCTGTCTCGTTTTTTCGTCTTGGCTGAAGAAGCGGAAGCCGACTGCTCGCGCTCCACAGACCGTTTTCGCTTGGAAACCTTGGTCTCTGGTTTTTATTACTGAATAATGAATAGATGCTGGTTAATATATTACATTTATAAAACTACATAGGTACAGCATAGGGTACAAGTTCCAATTAAATATTTACCTTTTCTTTGCCTTGTCTTCTTCAGCCTTTCTAGCACGCGGCTTCTTTTTCTTGGAACTGAAACATTCGATAATAGTCACTTAGTTAGGCTTAATGAACGCACGCAGTATAAAATAAATTAATATAAACATAAAAGCAACTTACATAGTAGGAATTTCGTCTTCTTCGGAATCCGAATATCTCTTGTTCAATCTTTCGTAGTATTCACTGTCAGACCTGAAAAATAATTACAATTAATGTTAGTTATATCGTCTATTAAATTCATTAATGAATATTTTTTAAAAACTTACGAACATTATTGCAACGCAGCGTATCCTCGTTTAAAAAGTAAAGATGGGTGACGGAGGGCGGTCGGCGGCGGGCGGCAGACAGCAAGCGGTTCTCACTTGGTATCGGACAATATTCCGTTTCCGAGGAAGTAGCAACATTAAATGTTCTTCGGTTGATAGCTTGTATTTGTACTAAAAATAATGCATTGTTGGCAATTAATATTGCAAACATTTTTTCATAAGACAAATTTTAAATCAAAATCTAGTCAATAAAACCGACACTTTTTTTTTTTTTTATTAATGATGGGTTTGCTCTTGACCCCAGTCTAGGTCATAGGACTGAGACAGAGTCTAAGATGGAGCGAGCTCACCCAGAAGAAGCCTGTTAAGGCACTGGCACTCCCACACACTGACGGAACGCAGCAAGCCACTTGGCGCCAGACTTCGGTGGGATGGTGGTCGCGAGCCAGGCGGCCCCTTACGGAGCCTTCTACCGCTTTTTTTATAAAATGGTACGTTTTGGCATTCAGCCTTATGACAACACGTGGTTGTTTACGTTCGACAGCGACCACCAGTGGTCTTCCTCTTTTGAGTTGCAGCCGAAGATAATAAAAAACAAAAATTAGGGTATAAGAATTTAAATTAGATCACTGAAGCTAAGTTTTTATTTACTTAATTGAATTTACGTTAGAGAGGAACTGTCGAACGTGAAACGGCTTGCAACTGGCTCGATTGCGGCGCTCGCGGTGCGACCAACACAAATTGCTGATTTAGCGTCTGGAGACTATGTTGCCTCAAACGTGTAATCACGCCTGTATTCCTTTTGGGTTAAGCATCTTCTGAATGATATTAATATTTTATGAATACTTTTGTCAACTTAAAATGTTGTATACTACTGCAATTCTATAATCATCACTTTTATTTATTCATCAACAATTTTTACTAATTGATCAACAAAAATATTATATTTCAGTCTTTGAAATAATGAAATTGAAAACTTGACATGAAAGGAACCGCATTTTGAAACCTGTTACACAAAAGAAACCGCATAGAGTTCGAAACAAATCAATATGGAAAATTAATATTCCACTGCGCTCCAGATAAAATTTTCTTGAACCGTCATTAATTTCACTTAACAAGTAATAATTACTAAAACAGGTAAATATTGTCAGCATACACGTAATAAATTATTTGAATTGTAAAATATATAAATGATTTTGCTATAGTACGGCATGTTTAATTATTAAATTAAAATGACACTTAACATACCTACTCTTAAATTAACATTTTAGGTTACAACTTTGTAATGTGAACTGCCGTGTGATGCCGGCTTAGAATTGCATCACCCCATTTCTTACCTGCCGTGTGATGCCGGCTTAGAGTTGCATCACCCCATTTCTTACCCTTGGGAGTCGTAAGAGGCGATTAAGGGACTCGAGGGTGTGTATTGCAATTTTAGGCGATGGACTGACAACCTATCACTATGGCGATGCACAATTTTCCGAATGACCCTCAAATATTTGTCAGATGTGGCGTAAATGTCCGTTTTCCGGCCGTTTGCGCTCTGCCTACCCCGCAAGGGATATAGACATGATGTGTGTATGTAATGTGATTTAAAATCCTATACCAAATGACAGTGGGCAAAATTGTATGGAACTTGGTCCAAGAACCTCCACTATTGAGACTTATTGGAAATGGAAGAACACACTTAACAGATTATCTGAGACAAGTATTACCGAAATCTGCACCGGGTTTTTTTTTATAGTCACTTGAAGTTACTATTAAAATATTCTTAATAAATTATTTTAACAGGAGCGTCATATTTATTTTGACAGATTTTATTGATATTGCGTGTCTCTCGAATATGCCACAATGTAAACTCCATGTAACGACACTCCACATAACGTCAAACTCCGAAAACATTCAAATAACATGACTTTGGTGTAAAATAGGTGGTCCAAGAACCTCCACTGTTGAGACTTATTGGAAATCGAAGTACATACTTGTCTATGACACATTTATATTGATATTACGTGTCAGTCGAATGTAATACAGTGTAAACTCCATAAAACGACATTCCACATAATATAAAACTCCCAAAACATTCAAATAACATCACTTTGGTTTGAAAAAAGTGGTCCAAGACCTTCCATTGTTGACACTTATTTGAAATGGAAGACCATACTTGTCAGTGACACATTAATATTGATATTGCGTGTCAGTCGAATGTAAAACAGTGTAAATTCCATGTAACGACACTCCACATAACGTCAAACTCCCATAACATTCAAATAACATGACTTTGGTTTGAAAAAAGTGGTCCAAGACCTTCCACTGTTGAGACTTATTTTATGGTCACTCTAAGTGACTATAAAAAAAAAATCCGCAGCCGATTTCGATAAAACTTGTCTCGAATAATCTGACAGGTATGTACTTCCATTTCCAATTAGTCTCAACAGTGAGGTTCTTGGACCACTTTTTCAAACCATGTTATTTGAATGTTTTTGTGAGTTTTGTATTATTGTGGAGTATCGTTTTATGGTGTTTGTTTACACTGTATAACATTTGACTGACACCTAATATCAATATTAATGTGTCACAGACAAGTATGTACTTCCACTTCCAATAAGTCTCAACAGTGGAAGGTCTTGGACCACATTTTTCAAACCAAAGTCATGTTATTTGAATGTTTTGGGGAGTCTGACATTATGTGGAGTGTCGTTACATGGAGTTTACATTGTGGCACATTGGAGAGACACGCAATATCAATAAAATCTGTCAAAATAAATAGCATGCTCCAGTTAAAATCATTTTTGAACAATATTTTTAAAGTAACTTCAAGTGACCATAAACAAAGAAATCCGGTGCAGATTTTGGTAAAACATGTCTCGAAAAATCTGATAAGTGTGTTCTCCCATTCCCAATTAGTCTCAACAGTGGAGGTTCTTGGACCACTTTTTTCAAACCAAAGTGATGTTATTTGAATGTTTTGGGGAGTTTTATATTATGTGGAATGTCGTTTTATGGAGTTTACACTGTATTACATTCGACTGACACGTAATATCAATATAAATGTGTCACAGACAAGTATGTACTTCCATTTCCAATAAGTCTCAACAGTGGAGGTTCTTGGACCACTTATTTTACACCAAAGTCATGTTATTTGAATGCTTTGGGAGTTTGACGTTATGTGGAGTGTCGTTACATGGAGTTTACATTGTGGCACATTGGAGAGACACGCAATATCAATAAAATCTTTCAAAATAAATAGCTCGCTCCAGTTAAAATCATTTTTGAACAATATTTTTATAGTATCTTCAAGTGACTATAAAAAAAAAATCCCAGTCTAGATTTCGGTAATACTTGTCTCGGATAATCTGTTAAGTATGTTCTTCCATTTCCAATAAGTCTCAATGGTGGAGGTTCTTGGACCACTTTTGCCCACTGTCCTTTTAGTTTTTAGCACAAAGTAGAAACACTCTTTGTTGAACTGTGGAATAAACCCACTTAAGTCATCATAAATCGGTTCCCATAGTCTAACACTCACAGGTACCTACGTGCAACATTGTTGTAACTCTAAATCAGCAAAATCGCAGATAGCCGTATTCTGGTATTCAACGCGCTTGTATTACCTGCGGGGCAGATAATGTTTGAACGCTACAGACCTTGACATTTATTTTTCATCTATCTGATAAAATATTAAGTACATGAACCTCGTGTCGTGTTATTGAGTTTTCTTGTGTGATAATGTTACTTTGCTAGTAACATAAATAAATTAAAATAAGTATGAACGAGTAACCTTTAATGCTGTTATAGGTTTAAAATAATCAGATGTTATCTTTCTTGACTGATGAACTGTTTTTTTTGGTCAGTTACGTACGACAGGTTCTAGAGATGTGCATATTTTACGATCAGAATAAGCCCTTTACACGGTAGGAATTGTAAGTGTTGCCAAACGAGTACATTTTACACATTTTCGAACACTTTTCGGCTCACACGTGTAGTGTTCGATTTCACCATTTCATGTGTAATTTGTTGAACTTTTGTGTTTATAAACAAAAAAGAATCATAGCTGAATTTCGTATGTACATATATGCATTAATTTCATCGACTGACACATAAATTTTCTTCAAAAAAGTACGCTTTTTCCGCAAAATGTATACTTTTGGTAGTAGATATTATATGTGTGTATCTCGGGAAGTCTGTTCTGGCAACATTTGTTTGTAATTTGTTCATTCAGTGCAGCGATGTCGCTACAGTGCGTGTGTGTGGTAAAAAATAAAAAATGATATTTAGTGCCTATCCGAAGCAAAAGCAAAATGCAAATCAGAAAACTCCGGTTAATGCTCTCTGCTAGCTGAAAATAGGTGCTAAATAACATTATTTTTGAAGGGGTAACCGCTAAATGCACAACGTTAGTCATTGCCTTCAGGATTCAAACACTATCTTATGCATAATTGAGTATTGCAAGATAAAATCACCAAACGCCAACAGTATGAACGGCTCCGGTATTAATGCAATCCTTATTTTATTTTTAGATTTGTGTAAATCCTAAGGCTTGTGATTTAGTGCAACTAAGCATTTACCCTAGAACCAAGAAAAAAATTAAAAATGATATTTAGTGCCTATCCGAAGCAAAAGCAAAATGCAAATCACAAAACCAAAAGCCAACGTGATGTACGGCTCCGGTTAATGCTCTCTGCTAGCCGAAAATAGGCGCTAAATAACATATTTTTGAAGGGGTAATCGCTAAACGCACAACGTTAGTCATTGCCTTCAGGATTCAAACACTACATACATACATACATACATAAATCACGCCTATATCCCTCACGGGGTAGGCAGAGCGTTAACGTCCGTTCAACGGATATTAACACCACGTCTGACAAAAGCTTGAGGGTCAATCAGATAACTGTGTATCACTATAGTGACAGGTTGTCAGCCCATCGCCTTAAATTGCAATACACATCCCTCGAGTCCCTTAGTCGGCTCTTACGACACCCCATGGGTAAGAAATGGGGTAATGCTATTCTAAGCCGGCATCACACGGTAAATGATGCCGGCAAACACTATCTTATGCATAATTGAGTATTGCAAGATAAAATCCACCAAACGCCAACAGTATGAGCGGCTCCGGTATTAATGCAATCCTTATTTTATTTTTAGATTTGTGTAAATCCTAAGGCATGAGATTTTAGTGCAACTTGGCATTTACCCTGGAACCAAAAGACTAGTGATTGTGTTTAGAGGAAGATTTTTGACTTAAAGGATGTATATTTTCTGGTAAGTTTTTACGTAAGATTCTTCATTCCTAAATTGGAAGTACGAAAGCGGGAATTATTGGGAGGAAAAAATATTTAGAACTCCCAATAACTACCTACTCAGGCTGTTACCACCATTTTAACGATGCTGTGTGGAGATATTCAAAAAACTAAAATTTAACACAACATCAAACGGCCGTAATGTGACGAGGATGAGCGCTATTATTCCTTTACAACCGGCAAGTAATATACCTGAAGCATGGCGCCCCAGAGATGAGGCGTTTTCGCAGATATTTTGAAACTACCTGGTATCCAAAACATTCTCCATCATTGTTGAGTTGTGCTTTACAGCGTCATAGGACAGCGAACGCATGAGAGGGCTGGCACAGGCGACTCAATGATCGCATGGCAAAGAAAACCCATTTGTATTATTTTATTTACAAATTGAAGAAAGAAGCAAAGTACTGGGACGGTCGCATAATTGATTCTGTATTCAAAAAAAGCACAACAAGAAAAGGCTCAGAGACATTCAGTTCGACAGAAAATTCAAAAGATATTTAAGGAAACTGCAAGAAAAATAAAATGACAGTGCCATCATTTTTGAATAAAATTATATATTTAAGGCTTAGCTTGTTTAAAAGATAATAATAAAGGATAATAATTACCTACAATACATACAAAATTATAGAGGCAAATATTTCAAGTAGTAAACTAGCAGTAACCTGCTTTCAGGTTGTTGTTACATCATCTTTGTCATTTGTGGTATTTTTTGCTAATTGTAAATAACATTAAGTGACAAAACTTACTAAATAATGATAAGGTAAATATTTCGGACGAATGACTTAGTATTAAAGTTTTCTTTGTTAATTTAATAGATTAAAGTTTATTAATTTATTAATCAAACTTTCGATAAGAAATAAACAACTTTCTTTAAGTATATATTATTATCAACCAATTCATCAAAATACTTCAATTTAATTTACACTTGAAAATATATCATAGCAAAAGTGAAAACTATGCAGTCGAAAACCTCCGCTTCAATCAAGTTATAAATTAGTTTTTTTCGATCTTAGTTACAAATAGCACTAAATTGAACAACAACAACTCATCGTTAATCAGCTCATTCAGCCTGTAAAGCAAAACCGGGAAAATATAAAAAAAAAGAAATATTGATAAATTTATTTCCCCTTGCCAAACCGGTAAAATGTCCAAAAGTATGAATAGAGAAATATTAACTGAATAACTACGTGTTCTCGCCAAGAATAGAAACCTGATATTTCTGAATCGTTAGACCAATACTCATACCACTCGATCACGGAATCAGTTCCTAAAGCTTGTCAAGGTGTGACTGTGTTTCGTATACAAATGTTGTAAAAGGGACATTTTGGAAAAAGGACATTTCGGGAAAGGGACATTTTGGGAAAAGGACATTTTAGGAAGGGGACATACTGGGAAAGGGACATTTTGGAACCAGGAGACATTTTGCGAAAGGGACATTCCTGACCTGAATTTAATTGATAAGTGACATGTTAAGTTGATAATAGATTGTAATATTTTATTTGCTTAGTATAATCATTTAATTTGCCACTAAATTTAATTAATAATAAAATAATCATCACTTGAGGAATTGAATTTCATATTTTTTTTAAATAATTGGTGGCAAACTAAAGGATTTCTTTTTCTTTTGGCGTGGGAGGAAGTAAATGAATGACAGATGTATTGCATTCGAATTTATTACGGGTCACAAAGTGTATCGGGACATGGTTTTGTCTTTGTTACTTGCTAATGTCATGGCGGTGTTTTTTCATGTGCACTGAGAAAAATTTCAAATTTCTTCAACTTATGTGGTTTTATAACGCCATTCAACCTGCAAACACGAAAATTAATAGTTATGGTATTTCCTTATAGTGCAAAAAACATTTCAAAGCATTGCTGTAGCTTTATTTTGTTATATTATTGAAAAAAAAAGTTGTAAAATGGACATAGAGGTCGAAAATAAAATTACTGAGGGTTGTAGCCACGCGTATTACCTATTACTAGTCACCCTGTAGCCGGGTTTACTGATGTGTGGTTCAACACATGTTACCATGGTATTCGGAGAAATAAGCGAGATCTTTGTATTGTTTTCATAATGCAAGGCTAGCAGAATCCGTTTTGTTAATTAACTTTTATCTTAAGGTCCTACCTGACAATTTCAGGTGTTTACAAACTCTATAAAATATACTTTAAAGAGTTCTTAAAAATACCAAATAAATATATGTTATAACTTGGTTCAAGTTCTTCAATATGTTTAAAACGAAATACGTTAAATGTTTTTAATTAAAGAGAAATATAAATTTTCCTGAACGTCTATTTTTTTCCCAAAGTCGTATAGGCTCTTTTATTTTGAGCCTCATAGTAATGAAATTTAATTTGTAAGCGTAGAATTACACGCACTACAAATTGTTCAATTTTAATTTTAATTTTTATCACTTGTTTCTGAGAAATTAAATTTTCAAAATAATACCGAGCTGCGGGTGGTGCGCGGGCGACGGGGGCGGCGGGCCCGCAGTCGGCCGATGGCCTTCACACGGGGAACCTGTGTCGCTCGCTGCCAAAAAACCGCTCCTGTTTTCGTGTGTTCTTGTGGCTTATGTTTTAATGACTATTAGTTTACAGTTGTCTCAGGATTACCATAATTAAAGTTATTTTAAGTGGTAGTTGTAGATAAAATACGCGATAGGACGCATTTTAAGATATTATTAGTTTTAGTATAAATAAATAAAATAATTTAAGTGTGTAAAATATAACTTTTAGACATATTAACGAGATTGTGTGTTTGTGTGTACACAACTTTAAATTGTGTAAGTATTATAATATAAGACATTTATTTTTGTGTACCTACGTAAATTAATTTCATCAAAATGCCTAAGTTTCCAAAAGCCAGACAGACGGGTTCGACAGAAATTAATAGAAGGCGTGAGAGAAATCGGGTAAGTAGGTACATAAAATTCCTCAATTCATTATTGTTTCATTGGTCTTTATTTTCATTTTATTTTGCAGAGAAAGTTACAATAGAAATTAGCAGTGTTATTTTCAAAAGCAGTAGATTATTTCGCCGTCATTGTTGAGTGACATATAGTGTTGCGCGTAGTACGTCTGCCTTCCAAGTAGGCAGTTCAAGTTCGAATCTGTTGTTTTATATTTTATTTTGTGTTATTATAGTTGATTTTTTTATTTTTGTACTTTATATAATATTTTTTATTGTTTTTTTTTCAGTCAAAATAAAAAGGAAAAAAACAAAAGTTGCGAAAATCCAACTTGTAACTCGGAAAGACGTGACGATACTGTCGAAAAGTAAGTATCTACCTACATAAATTACATAGACAGGCCGCGCACGGCTAAACAGGACTCCGAGACGGACGCCTCAACAGTAGCGGCGGCGCGGCGGCGGCGTTTGCCGCGCTCGCGTGTGTGTGTAGGTGTATTCCTTATTTTGTGCTACCTACCTACATACAATAGACTAGAATTCAAGTACTTCTTATTTGTTTTTTAGGGTTCCGTAGCCACAAGTCCCCTACGGAAATCCTATTACCTACCTACTAAGACTGCTGTCCGTCTGTCCGTCAGGCTGTAGGTATCTCATGAACCGTGTTGCCTTGATACCTAGTTGAAAATTTCGCATATGATAAACCTATTTCAGTTGCTGTTATAGCAACAAATGCTAAAACCTGAACACAATAAATATTCAAGGGGGACTCCATACAACAAATGAGTTTTCTTTTTGCCGTGTTTATAGATAGTGGTACGGAACGGAACCCTTTCTGCACGAGTCCAACTCGCACTTGGCAGGCTCATACAAATAACTATAAATGTGCCGCTTATAACGAACAACTTTCTTCAAGGAACATAGGTGAAATTCGTAAAATAAATGTTATAGTCCAGGAGCTGACGTACATGAATTTGTTTGTTTGTATGCCTATGTTATTATGAAAAGTTTCAAAAAAGCGTTAATTTTTTATACCGGCCTTACATCCTACCTAACTAACGCTAGTTTTCCATTTCGCGGATTTTCGCGGTTAGGAATTAGGTATTTTGTTAGAAAGTAGCCTATCTGTCATGTTTTTTTTTTTTATTTATTTAGCAAATGTAAATACTGTTGTACTTCACATACACATACACACACACACACACACTGAGGATTATACCGTCCACGTTTTAACGGTCTTTATTTTTTTAGGAAACAAATGGGACGGTCAGCTTTACTGAAAATAAGTCAAAACTCTGAACCCCAACATTTGGACCAGTTACAGCCTCGTACCACTTCTTCTTCTTGTACTTCTACTTCTAAGTAAGTTAAACTAACGGTTTTATCATATTCTGTTGATCTGTCCTTGGTTAATTGGTGTTCTCTGTGTGTGATCGATCTTAAATTTGTTTCTAGAAAGAAAGAAGAAACAGATCTTTCTTTCTTTTTGATTAAATGATCATGTGGTAATAGAATGTTAATTTATTTTCAGAGTTACTTACGAAGAACTGAAGGTACGCCCAAATGAAATTGTAATTAATATGGTTCAAATGGAAGGACCAGAAGAAATCAATGAGATTAAGGGTCCAGAATCTGACAATCAGCATGAGATGCGCACCAAAGATCTATAAGAAAATACTTGTCATGGTCCAACTTAAGGTACTAAAGATATTTTCATATCTGTTTCAGTTATTAATTTCTACGGAAGAAGAAAAATGTGTGGAAGAAATGCATATTGGAAGGAGAATAGTAAATATTTCGTATTTCACTAAACAATTACTCGACTTATGTCAACATGGCCCCTTGGGTTGCTCAGCAAATGACATAATATTGACAGGAGAGCAGCAATATAAGTAATAAATATAAGTCTGTCCAAAGACACCAGAAGAACACATTTGCTTCAAAAATGTAGTCGCACAAATAATACAAATCGTTAATAAATTTATTTATACATATTCAATGTTTTATTATAAGACTAATTAACTGTGTAACCAAGCCTGTAGCCTGCCCCTTTATCAGTCCTACAACCTAAACTTGCCGTTCTTTACAAAAAAGAGATATTTATAAATTAGTAAATAAACTTATTAGACCAAAAATAATTTGTATTAGTTACATATTTCATTTATTATAATACAGGGTTATTTTTTAGTCAGTGCGCAAACTTATACCATGATATCAGAATCGTTAATATGACATTTTAGGCAAATAAAAAAATATGTTTTATTTTTATTATTTTTTTATTTTTGTCTACCTCATAAAAAATAAATCATGGACACACTACTTATCAATCGGGGGTGCGTGAAAACGGCAACAGCGCTCGCGCAGCGTACCCTTCAGTCAGTTTCAGTTCTCGCTTTGATTCCGTCGCGGGCGGGCGCGCACCTGCGTGACACTACTTTCCCGCCGATCCCAAATTGATTTCGCGATGTCGAATTTTACGTTTCGCGAGTTTTACGAAATGGTGCGTTCGTACTTTTTAAGTGGGGAAAATACCCGAGTAGCCCAATGAATGTACGCGGACGAAAGTTTACCTCGACTGCGTAATGCTGGCGTTGTGGACCCTCGTGTACCGAACCCAATAACATTCCTCAACGTTATGCAGCGGCTGTTGGATCACGGGCAGTTTACGGTAAGTAAATGTTAATTAAACGACTATTGTACTTAGCTACCTACTGCCTACGCCTACTTAGTGTTCTAGGTAAACTTTTCATTTTGACGGTCCTAAGCCCGTAAAAGTATGAAGGGAAAATTGGAATCATCTTTTTAAAGGCTCAGCTACACAAGACCGGCGCGCGATAGCCGCGTTCCGGCCATACGTTTTTTTTACGAATGCCCGATCAAATCACACCCTGTTATTTTTGTGTGAGTAGACCGTTTTTAATCTTTATTCCTAAATAACCACTCAAGGTTAGTTCACACTGACGTAGTAGCAACATTTTAGTGGCCTAATCAACTTTGACTGTCATACTTTACTGAATTTTTCGCTCCACTCTCATAAGCGCACAAAATTGCCGTTTACTTTACTTTAAAAGCAGTTGTACTTTAAGGATAATTCGGTTAAAATCATCGAAGGGCAGGCACGCGCAATACGAGCTACCTCATATCATCTGTGTACATAAAGCTTTCTAGCAGTGCAGATGAATTTCCCGCCACGCCGTGCCGGTGGCGGCGGCGCGGCGCGGGCGGCCGGCGCCGGCGTCAGATTTCTTCTAAAAATTTAATCGTTGGCGCCACTATGTCTGGCGCTGTAAGACGCGGTGACTAATCGCAACGTTGTCAAACCATCACAACCTCTGTTGTATGCAGGTTGTGTAGGCTTTTTAGGTACTATCAGCAACGGCTCCAGTTGCCATTAAAGTCTTTACTGGTTATTTTTAAAGAATATTAGAAAAACCTTTTCAATGTTGATCTTTTAAAATGGGTATCAATCTTTTCTGGTTATTCTTGTTAACTGTAAGAAAAACCATTCTTAAGTTAATCACGTAGATGGTTACTCGAGGTGCTGTACAATCCCGAGTTACCGTTATGGATTAAACATTTACATGTCTTGCTTATGCTAGTAGTAGCTGCTAATTCTTAACAAAACTGGGAAAAATCCAACTACGTGATTAACAAAATAATCTTGTCTCTCCGCATAAACTAGGAACAGGGACCATCAAATCAAGAGACCAACTTTCAAACCACTACACCACGGAGGCAGTTTAAGTGTAGGTACTTGTGAGATAGGTACTTAGTTGTTGTAGGTATCACCCGCACGCATCCCGGTACGGTACCATTAGCGGTCATTAACCTGGACTGGTCATTGACCTGTGCTGTAGGTAGAAGCTAGAACACAGTCAGCTGATAGGTATAACTGGGCCGCGCGCGACGTTGCCATATCGAAAGATAGCTAGTGAACCTAATAGGGTGATCCACACTTACGTACGATCCTGGGATAAGTTTAAGTGCGATTATTTCAATTTTTTTGTTCTAAGTCAGGTGTAAAAAATAAATACATATTTTCCAAAATTTGATAACCATTACGTATGTTGAAGCTGCGCACTGACTAAAAAATAATCCTGTATAATAAAAATAATACACGATAACAATGTCCAATAAAATGATACAAGGTATTAGGGAAATAACGCAAAGCTCATGCGTTTACTTATACAATATACTTACCTTACCTACCAAACAACCTAACTTACAACCGTCCTTACAACCGTCCATACAACCTACTTAATCCACCATACAATCCACCATACATACAATTTTCCATACAATCTACCTCACCTACCATACAACCTTATTGACCTACCATAAAATCCACCATTCAATCTACCATACAATCTGCTTAACCTACCAAACAACCTACTATACAAATAACCATACAACCTACTTAACCTACCATACAACCTACATAACAACAATGCTTACAATCTGCTTTACCTAACAAAAAACCTACTTTACAAATAACCATACAACCTACTTAACCTACCATATAACCTACATAACAACCTTCCATACAATCTGCTTAACCTAACATAAAACCTACCATGCAAATAACCATACAACCTACTTAACCTAACATATACCCTACATAACAACCTTCCATAAAATCTGCTTAACCTAACAAAAAACCTACTATACAGATGACCATAAGACCTTCTTAACCTACCATACAACCTTCATAACAACCTTCCATACAATCTGCTTAACCTAACAAAAAACCTTCTATACAGATGACCATACAACCTACTTAACCTACCATACAACCTTCGTAACAACCTTCCATACAATCTGCTCAACCTAACAAAAAACCTACTGTACAAATAACCATACAACCATAGAGTAGAAATCACATAGAGATGACACTCCCTCCCGCTCCAGACGCACTCAAGGTCAGTCCGTCTGGCTGTCTCTTAGAGAACAATTCAGTCGGGAGTGCGCTTCGCCGCGGAAACGTTCGTCATGCGGGTCGAATTTTCACTTTTTGTGAAAAATTTAGCAATGCCGAATTATTGTGGTGTGTATGGCTGCAAACGTGATGCGAGGAAGACTCCGCATCTAAGTTTTTTTAATTTGCCTAAAGATGAGCCAAGGTAAGTGATGATTTTACAGTAAATACCTAGGTACCTAACATTGGTTATTATACGTAATAAAAAATTGGGTGTACTCCTATTTTTACTTACATAGGCACCTAGTTTCCATTTGCTAATTTAAACTACCTAGGTGCCTTAGTCATTGTTAGCTGATAATGATAAATAAGCGCATTTGTATCGTAGGTATGTTTTTTAACGTAGGTGGGTAGGTACCTACTTATCACCGCTCGACTGCAACAAAAAGTTCATTTGATAAGAAATCCTTGAATAGGTATAACAAACAATTAATATTCATCGCAAATCTTTTAAAATTATAGCATTTTGGTCAATCGGCGAGGCGGCGAATAGGTAGGTATCAAACGGAGGCGGCGGTGGCGTGGTGGCGGTGTGCTTTGTGCCGTGTGCCGAGCGAGAATAACCTAGATCGTCCGTCAATACCACGCAGTAGGTAGATAGTTTGGTTAAGTAAGGTATTTAAATACATACTTATAAGCCAGTACAAGAGTAGGCTGTAATATATTACCTACCTATTAACAATAAAATGGTAAGGTAAGACTTTAAAACGGGTAAATATTTTGTTTCCACGGGAAAACTGTTAGCAGCGGTCGCAACCGCTTGACTGGCCGCTAGTCTGGAATAAAATTATTGGCACGTTACAGCCCCGACTTAAAGCGCGGGAGAGTGCGGGGCGTTACGGGCTGCGGGGGGAAGTAGGTATTTAAAACGCGGCTTTTGGGGCCCAGACAAAGGAGTTTCGCTTCTATACGCCAGTATTATTTTCTATTCTTATGATACAACCTACTTAACCTACCATACAACCTACATAACAACCTTCCATACAATCTGCTTAACCTAACAAAAATCCTACCTTACATTATAACCTACCATACAACCCAACTAACCAATCATACTACCTACCAAACAACCTACTTAACCTACCATACAACACACCATTCAATCTACCATACAACCTAACTTACAACCTTTCAACCAACAATACAGACGGTTCTTAGGCCCTAAACCTTATTTGAAAAATACATTGATAAAACGAATGAGATTTATCAAATATACGCGAGCTCCTGGTCTAAAGGGTGACTTTTTCGATACGGACAACTAGGCTTGTGCTGGTGGTGATAACGATAACATAACAAACAACTTTATTTTAGGCACATAGATTGTAATAATATAAACAATATTGTAAGCCATGCAGTACCTACCTTCTTATCTTAATCAGCTGATAGTAGGTAAGGTAGTCAATAATTCAAAAAACAAATCGAAATAGTACTAATGATTGCCGTAAGATGTCGTTGCTCAATCACGCATTACTTGAACCCACCGAGCGGTACTCCGCCTTCTTCTAGTGCGTACGGCAGCCGATAGATGGCTAATTTCGCGTATTTAATAAGAGGGGAGTGGGGTGTAAGGAAGCCCAAACGCTCAAGGTCATCGAGAAATGGGACGACCTTAAGGGATTTAGAAACAAACATGACAATGATATGGTTAAGCATTACCACGCTGTCAATTAAGAAGTAATAAATTTAAATAAGGTAACGAAGTGCTTTGCCGTGGTGGTGATAATTAGAGCATCTGGATGGAGTCATTGTTCTGCATGCACCGCATTCATATTTTGTACTGGTAACAAAAGTAATTCTGAGTATTGTTGGATAGAAAAGGTTGATGTTGTTAAAGCATAGATTACGTGGCTATGTTGTGTTAATAATATAGAATTTTATAGCACTGACTTCGACTAAAAAAGTAAAGAGTGAATTGCTTCTTAAATTATTTGAGTATAGGTACGTGATATTAATAAGTTATTTATCATTTCTCAAAATAGATTTCATTAAGTAATTCTGTCAACTTGGAAGATTAATTGAGACATATCAAATTACCTACTTGGTGCAGCCATTCATGAAAATTAAGCTCTCATAGCAGTACTTAATAACCAAATTAAAACATGCTTTGGTAAAGTGGAATCAAATAAGATAATAAGAATAAAACCTTGTAATGCCGGCTCAGAATAGTATCACCCAATTACTTTCCCGTGGGAGTCGTAAGAGGCAACTAAGGGACTTGAGGGTGTGAATTGCAATTTTAGGCGATGGGCTGACAACCTGTCACTATGGCGAAACACAATTTTCTGAATACCCTCAAATATATGTCAGACATGGCGTAAATGTCTGTTTTTGCGGTCGTTTACGCTCTGCGTGCCCCGCAAAGCATAAAAGGCGTGATATGTGTGTGTGTGTGTGTGTGTGTGTGTGAATCAAAAAAGATTTCTTCTTTATCTGAAAAGCATTGAATGGATCAATTTTTTTTTTTATTAATGATGGGTTAGCTCTTGATTCTAGGCTAGGTCATAGGACAGAGACAGAGTTTAAGGTGGAGTGAGCTCACCCAGAAGAAGCCTGTTCACTCTTACTTTGAAGATATTAAGGTTGTATGCGTTTGGTTACACAGACGCAGGTAGTGAGATCCACTCTTTAGCAGTGTGCATTAGAAATGATGACTGGAAGCGCTTAGTCCGAATTGGTGGAATGGCAACCAGGTATGGATGGTATCCGGCGGTGCGTCTGGATGTCCGATGGTAGAAGGGAGCTGGTGGAACAAGGTCGTGAAGCTCTTGAGCACACTCTCCGAAGTACAATCTGTAAAAAACCGACAAGCAGGCAACCTTGTGGTGATGTGCCAGGCTATGTAGCTTGGTGTCCACCAGTTTTATGTCGCCTATGAGCCTCTTGGCCCTGCGTTCCACCGAGCCAAGAGCGGCAAGTTGGTATTTGGCTAAACCATCCAAAAGGTGACTGCAATACTCCATGCAGGATCGGACTTGTGCTTTGTAAAGAGTTAAAAGCTGTCCAGGCGTAAAGTATCGCTTCACTCTTTTCAGGATGCCCAGCTTCTTAGCCGCCGTTTGAGCCTTGTACTCGATGGTCGCGCTGAAGTTTAGATATGATGTAAACTCCATGCCTAGAAGCTCAAGCCTGTCAGTGACAATGAAAAGTGTACCCCGAAAAGTAGATGTCCAGTCGAAAGGACTCCTTTTTGCAGTGAAAAGACACGTTTGTGTTTTGGTGGCGTTGAATGATACCTGATTGTCGTCGCCCCATTGGGAGACAAGACTTAAGGTTAGATCTGTTCGCTATACCATGGCCTTTCTTAACGAACGTATTTCATCCCCACTGTTTTTTGCACCTGTCACGTATCTCTCTGAAACGATACTATCATCTGCGTATCCAACAATACCATGCCGAAGGAGGTCATTGATGTGCAGCAGGAAAAGAGTTGCAGAGAGAACAGACCCCTGAGGAACTCCGGCATCTATGGCCATAAGGTCAGACAAGCAGCCGTCAACGACTACTCTGATGGACCGTTCACTAAGGAAGTCTGAAATCCAAGTACAAAAATTAGCTGGGATGCATTGATCTACAACAACCCTAGATTACGCGCGTACGCTCAAAAGGTGGGCCGGTAAAGTAGTGCACAATTTGGGAGCGAGCACTTCTTTCCCACAGTGCGTGGCTGGCCGCGAAACTGTTAACATGGCCAAGTACGCGCTAAAAAACTGGAAAAATTACAGTACAAAGCAGAAAATCAGGACGGCGTGTCGTAAGTTCGGAGCGAAGACACTAAAATGTCGACCGTAATAGTGGACAAATAAGGCTGTGTTCAATAGATTATGGTGAGGTTCGTTGTGATATTTTGAAACAGGCGGACGCAATGAATCTAAAAATCGCTATGTATGAATGTATAGTTCAGGTAGGTGACAAAATCTTAGCGTAATTTTGTATGAGGCGCTAAATCTAGGGTTGTTGTAGATCAATGCTGGGATGCCATAAGCAGGAAGCTTACTGAGCAGACTTGCATGCCAGACCCTGTCAAAGGCCTTCGAGATATCGAGTGAAACGGAAAGTGCTTCGCCGTTTTTCTCGATGGCTTCGCCCTAGCAGTGCGTGACATACACAAGAAGATCACCAGTAGACCGACCCCGGCGAAAGCCATATTGACGGTCACTGAGAAGATCATTGTCTTCAAGGTACTGCACTGTTAAGTACCCTCTCCATTACCTTGCATAGGATTGAGGTAATGGCAATTTGATGGTAATGGGCAGGGTCAGCACGGTCGCCCTTTTTGGGAACTCGTTGCACATTAGCAAGCTTCCAGGCCCCCGGAACCGTTCTTTCTTTAAAAGTGTATTTCTTATGTGATAATTGAAACGGTTGTTAAAAGTTACATTTTGAAATGGACTTATATATTTTTTTTAAGAAGAACTGAATCGTATGACTATATTGTTTTATTTGTTTTAATGATATTGATTTACTTTCTGAGCAGGAAAACGTTAGGTGGCTATCTTCATATAGCTGTTATGTGCCTTGCTGGGATAGAAAGCTAAAATGCCTGAAAGTAAAGTACCGCAGAACGGGGTTACATTGATTTATTTTTAAATTTAGATTCACATATTTTCTCCAATTTAATTTAAAAAAATATGCAATATTAGCGACTGTACTAAAAGTTTTATATCCTTTAACAAAAAAAAAATTTTTAGTTACTTTTGGAGAAATTTTGAAAAAACGAGCCTATCAAAGTTAAAATGAAAATGGGGTTACATCGATAGCCCGTTCTTTTTTTGTTGCAATTTAAAGTCACCCCAATTTTAGGTAAAACAATAAAAAAAAACTTTTTGTCTTTTATTTGTGAGATTATAAACAAAAATGTATTTTTGGGGTTATTTTGATTTTAAGGGTAACTTTGATAAGTGTGAGGTAGGTATATAAAAATGAAATATCTTCTTATCAACCACTGTTTCATTAATTTTCTAATAGCTTACTTAACTGTTAGTTATCATCACTCAAATATAATTTCAAGACAGTCTTAAATCAACTTTGACATGGTAATTATGAGACTTAAATACTAGGTATAAGTCTCCTAAAAGACTAAATGCGTTTTATGAAAAAGTTAACAAAAATCCAAATGTTTAAACTTAAAAACTTCGCTTCGCCTCGCTTTTATTATATAAAATTAACGTTCAGTTCTATGTAACATTTTAAGAAAACTAAAATCAAAAATCCTTAATCACAACTTCAGCCTTCACATGATAACTATGATATGAGATCAAAATATTATAAGTCTTAAGAAACCAAAAACATGTTTTTTGCAAAATGTAACTCTGAACTCTAAAACTGAAAGTATAGTATTATAAAATTGTTAGAAAAAATTAATTAAAGCTCCTTAATCATAACATCAGCAGGAAAACTGTAACACTCTCCATCAAAAGTTTGATGTGGCAAAAAGGTTATTATGTCACATGTTTCAATGTCTGACACATCTTTTGGAACTGGACGGAAAATCTTCTTAGTCTTCTTTTGAGACTTATAACCTTGGACAACCAACTTTTCGTCACAAATATCTTCTATTCAGCATAAGAACATAATGATAAGTTTTCTTGCCTTTTTTTGAGCCAAATTTGGCTAAAATTAATTAACCTATTTCTGGCCCTCTATTATTGTAATTTTATTGTTTTCCGATTCACTATCGGTGTTATCGTCATCATGGCAATCTGGTTTATCTTGCTCTTCTGGATCCAGTGGTTCAACCGGAGTAAAAATGCTCCTTCCTGCTTCTACTCGCTCTTCCGGATCCAGTGGTTCAACTGGAGTAGAAACGCTTCTGCCTGCTTCTACTTCCTCTTCTGGATCCAGTGGTTCATTTTGAATAGAAATATTCCTTTCCACTTTTACTTGCTCGTCTGGATCAGGTGGTACATCCACAGTAGAAATACTTTTTCCTGCTTCTACTTGTAACTTTTTTTTCTTCCTTGCAGGCTCAGATGCTTTTCTTGGTCGTTGTTCTTTCAAAAACTCTGTTAACT